>VZTL01044607.1:570-44242 GCA_013400535.1 Scopus umbretta | reverse complement strand
AAAACAAAACCCAAAGCGAGTACGAACGACCCCCAGGGCTGGCAGGGGCGCGCCGCCAGCAGGGAGCCGGCACTGCGCCGCTGCGGGCCGCAGGGGGAGCCCCAGCCCCGGCCTCGGCACCTCCCGGCGGGCAGGCCGGCGCCAAAGCGCTCCCCCGCCGAGTCCCCCTCGACCATCTATTTTATCTGAGCTCTTTGAAAGGGAAAGAAGCGCCATCGCGCTCCACGCCTTGGCGGGGTGAAGCAGGCGGCGGCGGCGCGGGTTACGCGGGAGGGCGGGCACCGGGAAGCCCGGGGGAAGGGCTGCGGGCGCCGGCCCCGCTCCGGCTGCGGGCACGGCTGGAGCACCGCCGGCGGAGGCAGTCCGCCTGCAGCCCCTGCAAGCAGGGGTGTTCGGCAGAAGGACGAGCGGAGGGGAGAACACTGCTCCCCCCAAGTTCACGGGGCAACTGGCAGAGGCGATAGCAGCGTGCTGAAAGCCAGAGAGCTGCGGCGTTGAGGTCCCAGACCGCCAGCCTTCTTCAGCTGAAGCATCTTGCAGTCGTAGACTGCAAACCTGTTTGCCCCGCTGAGATCAGACGTCCAAAAATTACAACACTCAAAACGTTTGGTTAATCAACTCGGGGCAAAAATCACAGAAAGCTGGGCAACGTCCACATTCCTGGCTTTTCAAAGCCCATCTCAAGGGCACAAGCTGTATTATTGATTAGCTCAGGATGTGCGAGCAGTGTTTCCCCTGCCTTACAAACTGGTTTTGACTAAAAAAGTCACTACAAAATGTTACAAGTGGAGATCACCTGGTGGTAAAGGAAACTGGCTGCAATTCATCATACTCAGGCAGTTAATGTCAGAGGAGCCAACTGCGCCGGCTCAGTTACTAGTGGAAACACGTCCTCCTCCCTGCTCCAAAAGTCCACTGAAAAAACTGGGGAGTCCCTGGGAAACTGCTTTCATTAGCATGAGCAAGCTTCACGTTGAAAGAGCTAGCAGCAACTTCCACGAGAGTTACAAAGTCTTCTGTAAAAATAAAAAATTAAACTCTTCCAATCATAGATAAAAACCCACTGGCTGCTCTTTTACCTCCTTCTGACCACAGCCCAACCCTGTTAGCACAAAACTTCAATCAGGACATTTTAATTAAAAAAAAAAAAAAAGAGAGGAAAGTAGTAAGGTCAAAGTCCTTAAAATTGAATACTCTAAGCGTTAAAGTAATTCAAACAGATTAAAAATATTATAAATAATCAGAATTCTGAAGTGTACCAGATGAACAGAAATGTCAAATGGCTGACTCCCGCTGCTCCCCACACGTGTAAACACAACTCTATCCGCTGTCAGCAGAATCTTCCCAAATACTTTAACAACCACTCCTTTTTCTTAAAAAGCCTTTCTGGATCAAAACCGAAAAAAAGGTCTTCATTTCGCTTAACAGGCTGTAGAAGTCCCAGTTCAAGGGTGAAAGGAAGGACAGGGAGAAAATTGCCTTTCCCCTCCCATCCAAGTCAAACATTTGAAATGTATTCAACACAGCTTTTAATTACAGCTTGTATGTTGGTACTGCTGTACGCATTACAAGGCAGTGAGAAAGCCTTTGAGAGTTTATCTCACTTCTGTCCTCACTCTACAACTAAAAAGTAACTTAAAGGGCAAAATCCTCAGCTGGCATAAAACACCCCAGCTCCCTTGAAGTCAGCAGAGCCACGCTCACCAGCCGCGTCACCGGACCAAGTATTTCTTCCAGTTGCACCTTCTCCCACAGCACGCCCATGCTGCGCTTGGGGATGCTCCAGCCAGCGCACCTCATTGAACCGGGCTAGGCTTTGAAGGAGAGCTGCGAGAAAAATCTGTCCATCTCCATTTCTCTTCGTTTCAGGAGAACATTTTCGTTTCATTGTGCTTGGCTCAGAGTCACCAGTTTTATCTTGCATTTCACACTTAAGGAAACCCAGCCAGGCCTGCCAAGTACTGCAAGGTTTTCTGTCAAAACTTAGACAAGCTGAAAAGTTTTACATTCTTTTAGCTGTAAACCTTAAAGCAACTCAGACTTTTATTTTACTCGCAGCTCAAGTTTGAGTGTTTCATGACATTTGGCCAAACTGGCTTGAGTTTTCTGTTTAAGGTTTCATTACGAAAGCCTAATTCCAGAACAGTGTAATTAATACTTTCATTAATAGTACCTGTAATAAAAAAATATAGGACTTGGGAGAATGGCTCCAAGTGCATTTCGCTGCCCAGCAGGCTACATGTAGACCAAAATAGATCCACGCTTTAATTCAACTTGCAAAAACTCTGTGCTAACAAAAAAGTGAAGGCCTTTGGAGACCCAAACTGAGAGACCATTTCCCAAGCTGGAAATGGTTGCTTCAGGGTTGCTTGTTATATATATTATACTAGCAGCCCAATAGTAGACACCAAATAACTATAATAAATGGCAGTTTCTGTTCCCAGAAATGAAATTACTTCCTCAGTGTGACACACAACAGTTTTGGTTGGAGGGGCCCATGGGGTGACCTCATCCAAGCCCTGCTCCAAGCAAGGCTGACTCAGCTCAGGAAAGATCAGGCTGCTATGGGGAGATGTGGAAATTTCCAACGATGCAGATCCTACAGCCTCTGGACTGAAGGGACCTGCCTCTGTGGCAGACCCGAGAAGAGCACTTACAGGTCCTGATCTCAGCAGCTTTATGTTACTCTGTGCTCCTCAACACACTTTTGCTGGCATTGTAACACCACGGCCAACAGGCACCACGCTGCACTGGTACGACAGACCACAACTTCCTGATCACAGATGCCAAATTTGGAAACAGTTCTGGTGTCCATTTCCCATATTTTCTAGTTTGTCCAAAAATATGAGCTTTAGAGTTTGAATATTACATACAACCATTTATAAGCTGTGCCACCTTCCAGGTCTGGGCAGCACAGAAAATGAAGCAATGCTTTTGAAGGAGGAATTGCCAATGCTTTGCCAGTTGGGGTAAGACTGTGTCAAGCCTCTCGGCTGGATTTCAGTGGGACTAGTAGTGTGAGGAACTGTTACACATGCTTGTTATGAAGCTCAAATGTTTTTATTAACATAAATGAGCAGAAGTTAGGTTAATAATCTGAACACACTGACAGATGTTCAACAAATACTTGGCATTGCTGCAGCCAGAACAAGAAAGAATTAAATGTTATCTTGGAACATCCTGCAGAACAACACAACCCAAAGCAACAAAGCTCTTGTACCAGGTTAGGCAAATACACACACAGAAAAGCCAGGCTCTCTCCTAGCATGGACCATGACACAATTTAGCACTGTGTACAGGCCTGAAAATTTTGCAACTCGTTGCAGAAAAAGAGATTGCACTTCCAGTGCAAGTAGATAGCACAATAGCTGGGGTGAGGGGCAGGCTGCTTTTGTAACTGGGGGAAGGAAAGAGTGTGTCCACTTCTTTGCATTGCAAGAAACATATTTAAGTCATCTCCTGATTTTTCCTTATTGAATTCAAGTTCTGTTCAAGGTCAATCCAAGCGCAAGTTCTGAACACACCAACAGGCTCTTACTCCTCTCAAAATGTCCTTGGTCTATAAAGACACAGGGTTAGTAAAAATTATAAATTTGGGGGGAACAATGACATGAAGGCATTCTGGTCAGATAAAGCTAAGAACTAAAGTCTCATTCAACTGTTAACAGAAAAGCTCAGGGAGCACCTTGTGTGAGAATTTTCATCAGGAGCAGGGAACTGGGCTGGCTGCTCTGGGCAGCACTGATGAGCTTACCAACAGTTTCTGCAGAGTTTTAGGTAGATTTGGGTACCTATGTTGGAAGCTTCAGACGAATATGTTGGCTTGGGTTTCTTTCTGCATTCACACTATTCACCAGCATATGATCAAAAGCTTGTAAATGAGCTACAATCTATGAGGAGCTAAAGATGAGAACAATGCATGTGAAGATTTGCCTCTCTCCTTGCAAGAGGGTACTTGTTAGTCCAAACCCTTCTGTACTCCCCTCCCTGCTCTTCTTTTTTAAGGGGCAGCAGACCTGGAGATGTTGAAAATTTTATATCTTATATAAATGAGAAACTGCGTGGTTTCTCCAGGTGATGTCTCGGATCTCTTACCACCCTCACGCCTGCAACTCCAGTGTAGTCGGCATGGCTGGGCTGACTTTCCCTTCCTAAAGAGCAGTGTAAAATCAGTAAAAGAGAAACAGATTTTTGACTAAATGTGAATAGCCACAGAAGCAATCCAGACTGTAAATCCCACCATTTTTTATTAAGACTTTCACTCCCAAGTACTTTAAGTCAATTTGGCATTGGGACTTCATTAATTGTGGTGCTGAGAAGCTTTGGAAAATGAAGCTCGTATTTCCGAGAGAGTAAAACTGGGGCAAGATAAAAGCCACGAAAGGGCTTGTCTCACCTTTAAAAGACTCAGTTTATGCTGTTCTGATGACTTTACACAGAAAAGGACTTTTTTCATTCCATTATAAGGCTTTAAATGGCATACAATAATTTAAAAACTGTAAAAACCTGTGACTGGGAAGTGGGCAAGAAGAGAAAGGCCATGACAGTGGTGAAACAAAGCCCAGGATGACGTTGGACTTGTAACCACTTTGTGTCAATAGCATCATTTTACAAGTTAAATATTTTTCTTATAGTGCTAATCCAATCTAAACAAGGGTTTGATTCTAAATTAAACAAACTCCACTTTTATTGGCATTAACTAAAATATGCAATGCTAATTTCAGCAGGCATGCACTAACAAGAGCAGCTATGCAGACTCTGCTGTTCTCCAAGGCAAATAAGGAAGGACATTAACTTAAAATTTCTTTTTTCCAAGGAAAATGCAGTGTATTACAAAATCCACAGTGAGGCTTATTAAAAAAACAAACAAACAAACAAACACCCACAAACCAAACCCCAAAATTTCCTACACATCAATGCTTTTAAAGAGTCTTTAAAAAAAAAACCTTCATTGCATCTCCACTTCTGATTCAATTTGCTGTCAAAGGTCATGAGCTAAAATATACAGTTTACGCTAAAAGCAGGAAGCAGTGTAAGTAATTGAATAACATCAGGAACTGGAAGAATACTGCCATTTTCCTAATGGATATAGTACAAGGTTTACTCTCTCCAAATTGAATTCTAGGGGCTCCTGTAGCAAGGGGTTTATTTTTCTTCAGCTTGAATTTTTGCCTATGAGGTTTAAAGAAAAATCCTCATGCAATCAAAAGGACAAAATACCACAGCAGCTTTATTTTCTAACAGCCAAAGATGATCATTTCTGCAGGAAAGAGAAAACCCCCATCCACTGTCTCTTAAACAGAACTGGCATAGCAGGTTGGCTGTTTAATATACATGGGCTGGAAATAATTCTACTAAATCAGATCTCTGAATTATTCATGAAAAACAGATTTTCATGATTTAAATTAGAAAGACTTAAAATTACAAGCCTTGCATTGCTATTGATAGGTGAGGTCTCTTCCCCTCAATGCGATGTTACAATCTCATACAGTTCTACTCCAGGAAATGCTTTATGATCACTCTAAAATAGTATGAAAGATGCCATGCCATTTATTGCTTCTGGAAACAACACACCCACTGGTACCTACTGTAGAAAAGGAATAGCACACCGATAATTATATCAAAATGTATCATTATTATGAAGAACAAAGTTTGAGGAGGTTGTTTTCAGTATTTATTGCATACTAAAGCACAGGTTCATTTAAAACATTGGAGGCACAAGTCTTAATACTGAAAATAGTAGCTTTCCATCACCAAAAATAGTGTGATTCTTATAGGAAACATCAGACAGCAAATTTTACTTTCAAACACATTTTGTAATGATACACCTTCCACCCTCCCCCTCTGTGTAGTGTATTGTTACTAATTTACAAATACAATGCCACTAATACGCTAAAGGTTTTACATCGCTTCCTGATAGGTACTGTCCAGACATTCAACACAGCACTGTTTTTTGACAAACTCCACAGTCAGCTGTAATGGCTACAGTGCTTTGTACTAGAAATTATTAATATTCATTTATCACACAGGTACCAAACCTTTCATCTGAAGATCTCCAAACACTGCACAAATTCTCCGATTAGACTTTTATGCCTTGATTTCGAATTGGTAGAAAAGCTCTTTACGATTACACACAGCTTGCTTACGGGATGAACATGGGTAAATGAGGCTGTGATTTGCCAGAGACCTCAGAGCACGCAGCCATGGCTGGAGGGTAGCAGTTCCAATTCTCAGTTCTCACCCTGACACCGCTACCAATGCTCTTTTTCAGGGGGTTGATGTCTTGACCTTGACTGACCAATTCGGATCTGAGTATATGGCCATTTTATTCAAAGAGTTTTTTCCAAGTTGTAAGAGCATTTTTTGTAAACCCCCAAACTGAGCTGCAGCTAAAACGTTAACGCAACAATGCTTGAAAGTGCAGCTCAGGCTGGACCAGAGTCCAGACCAGAACAAATGAAACAGCTGGGATAACCTGCGATCCAAATGGGTGTTTTATCATAACAGCTTTTGTGGGCGAAGGCAAATACCCTGTTTCTCGAATCTTTTACCTTGGCATGAGATGTACTGAAACTCAACTCTTTTTACAATTATGAGTGTCGGTCCTCAGCACATATGAAATCTTGCAAAGCAAGAGCAGCATGCCGCCCAAATATAGCCTTCATTTGACAACACAACACTAAGTGATCAGTATCTTGTCATTTCATTCTTCAGAATCAAAGCACAGAGCACTTGTCTGTGTATTTATTTATTTTCTTAAACATACGAGCTACTTTCCTTCACCTAGCAAGCCCTATTGAACAAGTTCTATAATTAACATCAAAGCAATTTGAAAGCTGCTTGACTTGCTAAAAGCCGGTAAACAAGCAGGAAGCAATAAGGTGCTTTACAAGAGAAGAACATGTGTTAGGGGGAGGGGAGACTATAAAACATTAAACAGATTGATTAGTAATTTTAACAGAATTTCCATTTTTATTAACCCTCTCCCTGCTTTGGGCACTTGATTTTTTATTTATAAAAGTATGAGATTTTTTTGTTCAACTAGATCAGAGTAAAATCTGTTCAGAAGGAAATGGTGAGCACAGTTGGCAAAAATAAAAGAGTATCATGGAAAATTTTCACGCACCAAATGTTTGCTGCTTCATATGGCTAGGATAAAATCCACCTGCTTTATGATTAAAAGATCTTTACTAAAATATTTAGGCAAAGCCAACCTGAAATCTCTTAAAAGTATTAAACGCCAGTTTCCAGTTCTACACCCATTCTTGGCTTTACTATTTTTTATTAATTTAAGGACTTTAGCCTTGGGAGAGTGGAGGAGAGGGCTAGCAGGGTGAGCTGGGCCTAGGCCTGACTGCATTTTATGAGAAAACTTGGGTTTTTCTCTCTCTTGTTTCTCTACTCACGCAGAAAAGAGCTGCATGAGAGGGAATTCGATTCTTCTTTGAACTCGATTCTTCCTTCTTAAGCATGCAGGTTCCTATGTCTATTTGTAACTCTAACTGGGAAGGCAAACAAGCGTACAGTACATGGGAACTTCGAGGTCAGTGATTCAGCTCTCTGCTCTCAGAGACTTTAACAGCATATAGCTCTTTTTTTCAATATAGCCTAAATCAACTTGTACCTGCAAACCAGTTATTTTCCTGCTTCCTCCTCCCACAATTTCTTGCAGGATCTCACTAGGCTTTGGGTTGAAAGCTTAACTTCCCACTAATATTTATTCTACACCAGTTTACACCCATGTCATCTTTTGCCATACTTTCCTGTTACCTTAAATAGATCTTATGCCTCACAGATGTTCACATCTGGGACAGACCTAGAAAGACTATCATCCTATTTCTACGTCTTCATTTTGCTGGACTACAGAGAGAACATTCTTCTGGTGTCTTCCATACTAGGAGGAGCTGTGATTAAACTGTAATAGCAATTCTTCTGTAATTGAAGAAAGTGAAGAATTCAATTTTCTTGAAAACGGGTCACTATAACTGCTCACAGAGATTAGCAGTGTAAGAAAATAGACATCAGGAAGGCAGCTACAGCTAAGAACATACTCATGCACTTTGCTAAGGGTGGACTTCGGTACAGGTTTAAGAATTCTTCAAGAATGTCCACTCACACTGCAGTGACACATTTGAATAATCTTTCCAATACAAAAGGATACATCTGAAACTGATCCTACACAGACTATTAAAAAAAAGGAAAATTAGAAGCATCAGGAGTATGTATTTTGTCATCGCTTGTATGGCATTGCCAATATTAGAGGCAAACTTCCAACAACACTGGAAATGCAAAACCACAGTAACTTTTGCAGTTCGTCTTCTGTTAAGTTTGGTGGGGTTTTTTTCTTTCCTTTTAGCAACAATAACTTTTACTTACGGGTAACTCTTTCATTTTCACTCATATAACCTCACTGTATTTTTATATTGAGCAGAGGAAATTGCTCCAGGAAAAGGTCAGGACAAAAAGACAAGTTTGTTTTGTCTGTTTTAGGAGTCATGGCCTATGTAGTAATGGCCATACTGCATTCTTTAACTGTCAGTGGAACAGATTCAAAATAGCCCTTTGAATTATTTTAACAGTACAGCAAGCTCAGTTTAAAAAAATAAAGCTATGTCCCATTTTTGCTAATAACAAAGGAGGCTTTCCTAGCACAGATAGTTCGTATACTAGGAAAAATGCTTAAATGCAGGAAATGGGGACTTAAAGATTTGTTCCATTTCAGTGAGTTTGGGTACAAACAAAATTTTAAACGTCTTAGTTTCATAGAAATGCAACACTCCGACCTGTGAAACCACACAAAGTAGAGAATAACTTCTGCAGGGTTGACGATTATCAATAGTTTTCCTGAGCTTTATTCACAGGTCATTTTTGCTGAAATGAAATAAATACCAGAAAGTTTAGCAATGCACACACACATTTCTTTCATCAACGCCATGCCACCGTGCTGGGGGCGTGCAGCCTCTGGGGATGGCAGGTGGCCTCTGGGGCTGGCCAGAGCTGCTGCTCCACGGCCACTGCCAGGCTAAACCCAGGGAAGGCTCCAAAACTCCGCAATGGCACCACAAAGCACTGCAAACTGTGAAAGCAATTGTGCAAGCTCAGTACCTTAATTTCACACTGCTTTAGCTTACCAGGCTGCGGTAACGCCACCCTTCATGCTGCCGTTTACTTTCCACTTCTAATAAATCTCAGCCAAAAATGCAGCTGTTCAGACCTAGGGGAATCACAGCCTCCCTCTTCTTCAGAGGGGCTGTGACAAGTCAGCTACAAAAGCAGGAGTACTGCCTTAGGTTTACAAACAGATAGGAAAATATGCCACTTATCTGAATTCAAGTAATTGCCTCTTTTTTTCCTACCTGTCATCTTCCCCTTGGAAAGGCCAAACTAGGGAGTCTTCCACACTCCTTGGTAAGGGAACAGTTCCTCCAAGTGTTGTTCACTGACACTTTAAAAGTGTCCCCACACATTTTTCAAGCACACAGCCTAGGTCCATGCCCTTGAATCCATGGAGTGACAGCACTCAGGAGCTGGGCCTCAGGCTACAAAAGCCTAACTAAAAGTCTAAGCATCATGCAGGAACCTGACATGCTCCTGAGGCTGCTCTCCTGGTCCCACAGCTCTTCCCACACCTCAGTGCTTGCAGGGGGGTATCACAGCATCCCTGTGCCTACTGGCCTGCCCAAGTGGGTGTTAGAGTAGGAAAACACCAGCACACAGACCCCTACTCCCCGCGGTGCCCACTGACAGGCCCTGCACCAGAGAGGTGCTGCTGCACACCCACAAGTGCGCTGTTGGATGCTACTGCCACATTTAAATACATCACTCTTACACCTCCTCCCTTCGTGAATACAGAGGTTTTGGAGGAAAAAGGAAGAACGAAGTAACATAGCTTTAACACTTCAATTTTTTCGTAACAAATTTGAGGTTGAACTGCTGTGCTTCTAGTTAACACACAGGCAAATCTATAGGTCAGAAGTCTTGGTTTAGATTTCAGGTATTTGTAGAATGCCAAAAAAAAAAATTTTAAAAAGTGCTGGAAAATTTTTTTAATTCAACATGGTCACTTTACTATACTGCCTTATATCACTTAAAACAGAGCTTAACTTATGTCCAAGCAGCCTCAGTTGAAATTAATTTTTTGCTTAATCCCTTATTGTAACACGCTTAGGAACTTTTAAGACAGCAATTGATTGCATTGCGCATTTAAAATATGGTTCACTTCCCAATACAGCACCTTTAATAATCTTTTAAGTTTTCAATTAAATTAGGATGCCAACATTAAAAGAAAAAAGATAATCCTGGGAGACAACAACCGCTCTATGCACAGCAAATTTTTTTTTTACTATTATTCTCAAGATATCTAATTGATTAACATAATTAGGTTAACCCAAAAGCCACTGTTTCCAACCGGTTTTCAGTTTGGAATTTGCCGGGAGTTTCTGTTACGCTGGATGGAGTGGGTGAGTGGTGCACACAGGGGCACGTTCTCCCAAGAGCATTACCTGGTCTGGTGACAGGTGGTGACATCTCTCTGGCAACTCCATTTCACAGCTGCATAAACTGGAGCCAAAAGATGAAGTGAGATGCAACAGGGCGGATCGCAAAGCAGTGGCAAAATTTGCATTAGAAATAAAAACATGCCAACATTGCTCATTTTCTTACAAGCCTGATCATCTGCAACACAACAGCGATGGTAGGTGAAAGCACAGGAGGCAGAGGAACCCTTCTCCTGCCACATCCCACGTGCAATCAGCTCACACCATCGGCTTCAGAGAAATGTGGGAGATACTAATATCCCACCATTTATTCCTGTTTCTAGAGATGACCTGAGTTCCTCCACGCTCTGCCTTCACTGGACAAGCTCTACCATCTAGAAGTAACGCTGTCACGCTCATTACACTGGTCACCATATCGGGTATGAACGCCCACGTTTTGAGTCCTGGTTAAGAGACCAGCCACACTGCCAAGCAGTTGATGTTTTAGCCAGAGTGGGCAAACACCAGACTGTAACCACATTTTAAGCTTATATTCTTCTGTGTCTACAAAGGGGGACTCTCTCTGTCTACACTGGAGCCTGAAGACACGAGCCACTAATGCCCATGAGCTCTCACAGGAGGCTCTAAGCTGGGTGTTTAATGCAGGAGCATACAGACAGGATTAAAATAGTAGTATGTTATTAAACAATGAACATGGTATGGAGTCTAAGACACAGGCATTTTCTACTTCAGCTTCAATAAACTACCTGGATAGAGTTTCTCTTTCCTTTATGCATATATACTCATTGACAGGAGAGGGGCATGGCAAAAACAAGGCCCTTTTCTTCCAATTTCATCAGCCCTGCAAGCGAAGCTCTCCACGGGGAAGCCATTTTGAGTCCATGGGATTTCCCAATACGTATTTTTAACCTATCTAACAGGGATAACATCCTTCGTAATCATGAGTCAAATCGATTACTATTTCAAACACAGGCTCATATCCAGACAAAAAAAGCACACTTTACATGGCAATATATACAGAACAATAACATTGCCAGATGGTATAATACCGAACAGAATTAATTTCACACATGATGTTTTCAAGGTGTTAAAATATGTCACAGCTTCTGCTAATAAAACATCTTCCCTCTTCCTTTTAAGAAAACGTTACATTCCCACCAGCCCGTATTTCACATTATATGTGTTTTCAATTCTGATAAGGGCAGCTGATTGCTTGCAAACCTAATTACAGTCAAATGAAAGTCTTTCAGAACCATCATTAGCAATTAGGACCCGCTGGATTTGCAGTGTATCATTTAGAGTGGTATAATTCAATAGCTTATTGAAAAATTGCAGGTGAAACTGGTGATTATAAGGGGGGGAAACGCCCGTGACACGTCACTGCAGGCAAATCTTCAGTAAAGTGGCAGCTTCTACGAGCAGCTGATCAATGAATGCAGGTGTTTGCTTCAGCGTGCTGCGGAGCACAGCTCCTCGCCTCGCTCGGAAAACGTTAGCTGCACCCTGTCATCGCGCTTGGTTTTGTGAACGGCTCTGCATTTCACATTATGTGCCCGTTTCTGTGTGTGTTTTCAAGGAATCCAAAGGGCCTATTCAGGAACTTCATTAAACCTGGGGGGGATGTGCAGTGCAGAACAACAGGCACACAAAGCAACACATCGTTTTTCAGTCCTTTCTATAGAGAACAACAATCTTTTCTGTGCCCATTGAGCTCAATTATGTATTATCAGGGCCCAGAAGTTGTTTGGATGCTTTTGAGCAGCTGGGTGCCTTCACAGATGACGCACTGGATATGGTGACTGCGGGTTAAGTACAGCTGGAGATTTCTGTGGCCTCTGATCAGAAGCAAACAGCAGTTGAGAATCACAAAACACTTGTAAATCAAGCACTGTTTGTCACCAGCAGCAGTTTCTGAGAGGGAAATGAGAGGGGCAACTGAACAGCAGCCCAGCTTTTAGGCATGCAGTCACTCACTCATACAGAAATCCACATACTGTGCATGTGTGCAAAATAAAGTGCGGTTCCCTTTCAAGGATGGCCAGCATGAAGCATTAAATGTTTGAACAGCATGATGGTAGACTAGGTAATGCTGAGCCGGACAGTAGCAGACACAGACCATGTGAACTTGCACAACGGGCCCCTCTTTGGGCATCCCTCCATACGACACCCTTGTGTCATATATACCCTTCTGAAAAACCATGCTGCCCAACCTGGGCCTGTGCACCGCCCCACCACTTCACCCCTTCCCCTTTCCCATAGACATGTTCCTCCTTTTCCATCCTACAAACGCTTCTCAAATCCCAGATCTACCTATCTCTCTTTATCACACAAGCATCCTCTCCCACATACATTATATCCACTCATGCTGTGTATGTAACTCAAAGCAGTTACCTGTATATGGCCCTTTCTATAGTTTCAGTGTTGTAATCTGATTTTTTTGTTATTTCATAGTTTATTTTTCAAATTAAATGCTGTTAATAAGGCAGACTGACAAATTGATCCAAATAAACAATGCCTACAATACCAATACACAGCAGACGATGTTTCATTAAACCAGTGCCCCCTGCAAAGTCCTGTTGCTTGAAACACTTGCTTCGGGTTACTTTAACCTTTTGGCAACATGTATCAAACCATGCTGAACAAAGAGCAAACCTAGTAATTTCAAAGTGGTTGTGCCAATATTTTGCAAGTAAAAAACAAAACAAAACGAAAGAAAACCACCCAAAAAAAAGAACCACCAAAAAACCACAAACCCACAAACCCCCTCTTTCTTTACAAACAGAATGGAAAGAAACATTATCTCAATTTCCATTAATGCATGGTAGCATCACTGCTGACGTGATACCTAGCTGGGACTACTAAGGGATGCAAGTTTGTCCCATGCTCTCCCAGTCACTAGCAATGCTTCCTTTAATTTCAGTCATACAGAATCAGACCTCCAAATTGCAAAAACTGGACCAAATGCAGCCGGTACAGCTTGCGACCCCCTTTGTTGTCCTGCCTACGCTATTTTCATGGCCCAGGTTCTTTCCTGATCTTCAGCAGTTTAACAGTCACTGAAATCCACTGGCTGCCAGAGACGTAATCCCAAATCACAGCAGCTATATAAAAGGAGATTCAAGACTTTACCACTCATTATGGATGTATGCACGTCTTATGCACTATTTCCAAAGTGTCGAACCTCACACTGCACAAATACATACACGTTTTTTCCCTTGCTGCTGCACAGAGCTACAAGTTGGGAGTCAAAGAAATTAAACAGTTCTCCATGGTTGCATATAATACTTGTAGCTGCTATTGCACTCCCAAAGCCCACCCACAATTTCATTTTCAATTAACAGCTCTTAGAAAAGCAGTAATGAAAGCAGTTGCTAAAGAGCACTCAGATGTCATTGAGAGACTGCAAACCCAAACTGTAAATAGCACATTGTAAATCGCTTGTCACCACAGTCAGCTCTCACTGGAATCACACTGCCGGTGACAATCAAAGCCATCTGCTCAGCTCCCCGACCAATGTCACCACGAACCACACAGCTAACACCCACCTCCCACTCCGCTCTCATTACCTGTCATGTATAGGCTTGTCTAAGAGCATGCAAAAGCCATTTCTGACTGTAAGAGTGATTAAGTGCAGATCACACAACGGTTATTTCACCCTCTGCACCAGAGGCTTGCTGCACTGAAGCACACAGGCACCTCTGCACCAAAGGACAAGTGTGCTAGAAGTAAATCTGCAACACAATTAACATCATGTTCACAAGGCACAATGACAGGGGACGACAGTGGCCATCCAGATCAAAAGCCTTAGCGGTCTCAAATTTAAGATGTATAGATTCAGGGTGAGACTGCCAAGGGGATCGTGGACTTAATTCTGAGAAGGAAAAGCTTCAATACTTCCCTCTCTCCCCTTAAATTGATTCATATAATGGACTACAAGGTTAAAGCTAATAGTTAAGAATGCTTGTAGTTGATGACTGCCAGAGTCAGCAGTGGGGGTTTTTTTGCTGTTCTTCCCATTTTTCCTTTATCTCATTAAAATTTACCTCCTAACTCATCTCTCCATCATGAGTTTTCTTCCCTTTATTCATTATCTGCCCCTTATTTATTACCAATGTGTCTCCTTCCTTGCACTCACACAATATCTGGAATTGGGATTTGATATTCTGCAAGTGCCTTTGGAATCAGTTAGTCAAAGTAGAGCCCAGCAGCAGTTGGTTCTTATATATACATAAGCCACCTAATGTACCACTTGCCCAGCACAGAGATTGCTGGTTTAGAAGCATATGCCAAAGATGATCCTTTTCCTCAAGAACACGTATGAATCTCCCAGCAGATAAAGAAAACAATGCAGGAAATGGTAGAGGAAGCAAAAGTCAGTGTCTTCTGCTCTTTCCAAAACACACACCCACTGAATAAAGAGAAATGATCCTTCCCTCTCACTACCAAAATACTCTCAACACTCCTTCTGCAATGAAAACTTAGTTTCTTAGTATGCCCCATCCTGCTTGAACTTTGAGGAATAAGAACTCAAAAAATTTTGCCACCCTTTTACTAGTTTAAAAAGTTCACTTTAAGATTTCTGAGTGATTTTTACAGAAAACACAAAAAAACATGCCATCGCCAATTAACGTACAGGAAATTAGATTTAGAACACTGGAGAAATATTCTGAGTCTTATGTTTGCTTAATGCCAACTAAAATTTCCTTGAGGCATTAATAAGTACATTTATAAAAGCTCACAAAGCAGAGTTCAAAAGTCTTCTCACTAGTAAAATATGAGCCTTAATTAACGTACAGTTTCACATTTTCTGGATTTCAATAAACCTGTAGGCATTTCAACATAGCTGGATAAATACCTGCACGAATACTGCAAGGATTTTCTCTGAAAACTAATTAACAGTCCTTCCAATAGCTGACTTCAACTAAATCTGTTTGACGAGGGAGCTTCATACCATAAATCCTGCATGTGAGAGTTACTTCCAGCAGATAACAGATTTCACAGAGAGGCATATCAGACAGGACTGTTAACTACTGGTAAAACAATGAACAAGATCTCCAGGTATAAAACATTTCCCAACAGGGACAGACTGCAGCCAAGCATGGGAATGCAAGAGACAACATAGAGATTGCATCCTGCTATCGAATTGTAATATTCACATGTGACAATTCAGGATTCCTCTGGGACAACAGGGGCAACATATGTTGTTTACGTGTAAAATATATAGCCCTAATGGGGCAAGGACACCATATATATGCAGAACACTAAACTCTAATTAGCTTTGGACTTTTCTACTTGTCAAACACAAATCACTACTGGGCCCGATTCTTGGTTTGTTGTCATCCGAGAAGGCTGACGAGCAACTTTATTTCCCATGGAGAGCCCAGGAATTCAGTGGGATGGAGTTGCATGGGGAAACAAACCCAAGGTGTGCAGCCAAGAGTCACTCTAGGAGGAAAAGTGTTACATGGTCAGAGAAAGCCATACTCAGAACTTACCATTCTCCTCCTTTTTTCTGAGGTCTTCACCACTTGTCTTGAAAGAAGACAGAAAATGCTTAGAGAAATATTATATATAAAGGTTGTGGGCATGTCTTTTCAAATAAGCTTTATAGTCTTTTCCATGACATCTTTTTTCCACGTGTAAGTGCCAAAGCTACTTGGATTTGTCAGCACCTAAACTGTTCATGAGACTAAAATGTTCTTATCTAAGGAGCTATACCCCTACCAAATGTATTAAATTTATATTGAGCAAGATATTTTATTTCCTCTCAGACTTATCCCTCAGGAATTAAGCAGAGTACTCAGATTTATCAGCTAAAAGGAAAACCATTTTCCATGACATTTGTCAACTCAATACCTTCCAAGCCAGTGTATATTTATTCTAAAAAACATAACCTCACAAATAACCTCCATCAGCAGTGAGGCTGATTCCTTCATTGCTTAAGTACCGGGCAGAAAGGTTTCACGTGACAGTAGGCTATGCCAGGGGAATCAAACAGTGCAAAAAGTCAGCTTTTATGAAGGCCAGTTCCTACGGCACAAAGCACATACATTTACCATTTGACATGCTAAAAAGGAACAGAGTGAAGACCGCATCAGTGAACACAGAAAACAGCCAAGGAAACACAGAAACCTTCAATATCTGTTTATAACATAACCACTCTCTCAAATATCCAAAAGAGTTTCTCCACCTCCATCTGAAGTACAATTAAATTAGAAGAAATAACTTTAATGGGTGTGGTAGTGTAGAATAGGCATTTTACAATTTGTTTGCTCTGCTGAAGCACTCTATAATCTCTTACTTTATTTCTATCTACTTATAGGCTTAAAATAATCTTGAAAACAGTTTCTGTAACTCCAAATATCAAAGTTGAATACAAGTCAATGTACTTTTCAATGCTCCTTCCATTTCCCTGAGCTCACAAAATGAGAAGCAGTGAATTCTCACCATTTTCTAACATGAAGACTCATTTAATGAATATCAGCCATCTCCATTAGACATATAAATTTTGGTTAAAGAGTCATTAATATCAGTCCAATTTAGGTCAAAGCTGACCTCTTTACTGTTACTTTAGACTTCAGTTTCGCAGACAATGAGCCAAAAGACCACACAGGCACATGCTGTACTTAAAATGCCCAGCTCTAATTTAGTCTTTATATATAACAAAAACACAAGGGATATTAATTCGCTAACAAAAGCAAAATATGGCTCTTTTTTCTGCATCCTACTCACCAGAGAAATCACACTTGTCATGCTTTCTTCTTTTTTAAAAACAAGAAACACAACACTACACAGTCCAAGATTTCCAGCCTCAGGTTTTGCAACCCTGGATGCTATCTGCTCACTTTTGTCACACATGCACCACAGTTACCGCAGTAAGGGAACACCAGTGTTGGGAAGGCAGGAAGTTCTTGCTTATGGGTAGGTGATGAGTTACCCAAAAGAGCACACACCAGTACCACTGACATCCTACAAATGAGCTCCTCACACCGTAATCAGTCTTAGAGCTTTGTCTTAACAGCTGTCCCTTTCGCAATTACCTCACTTTGCCCTTGATGTTCAAGGGGTCTTATGGTTCTGTGTACGAAGTCTAACGACAAGAAGGCATATTTATAGCACAAACTTGGCCTAACAATGTAATAGAGAGACCACATTTGTTTGCCCTGATAGTCTCACAGCCAGCCTATGAAAGCTCTTCCAACCTTTGCACATTTATTAATCAACAGAGCTCTAGCATCACTAGGCCACTTGATTTCCCACTCAATTAATCTCTTCTGGTACCAGGATGTGGTACCAAGTGGCACCCAGGAGCCTGAGAATAAAACAACTATGAAGCGGTAGACCTAACTGATCCCACAAAATGAGAAATCTGCTTCTGCATACCACATGCCAACAGCCAAAGCCCTCTCCCTCCCCGTAACAGATAACTTGTCTCCCACCTGTCTGAGACCCTTCGGTATTTTCTTCCTTTTCCCAAGGTGCTGACAAAGATTACGATCATTTTCTCGATCGGAGCTGTACTGGTGGTGGTGAAGTCTGTTCTTTTTCGGAAGATATGACAGCCCATTGGTAAGTGCTTCCCGTTTCTTCTTGGCTAGAGGATTCTGTCGCTTCTCCACACGTTCCTGAGGTTTCAGAGCTACGTCCTTCTGCAGAGGGAGGGAGTTGGGGAAGGAAGAGAAGAAAAACAGAGCGGTTAAGATATGGTTCCGATTTGGTCCACCTCGTTAAGCTGCAATTCTAGGTGACTAGCAAAGCATTCCTGAGGCAATGCTAGAGTCACCAGAAAAGGAAAAAGCAGTCTTCACCGGTGTCCACTTAATCAAAAGGCAGGGAAATGCAAAATAAAATCTGTAAGATTGAGTGCACAGAAGCAGACGCATACTCCTTCAGATTTCATACTGTCAACCTCATAATTCTCAAACACATCTCATGTATCCAATAAGCATGCATTTATGTTTATAATGCTTAAACAACCAACCATCTTCGATTTGAACAAGGCTTGGCTTTTCACATTTATTTTTGTCATTTCTTGTATTTGACAGGACAAGGCAAGAGCTGACCTAAATCAAATTAAAGCCAATGAATCCCAATTGACTTAAGTGCATGTTTCCCTCAAGCCTGACCTAAGCAGAAGATTTCCAAATCTCGGGGGTGAGAGGGGGAGGAGCTTGTATGTGAAAACTTTGTTACTGACCCTTCTTTAAACCCCAGAATCAATGTCTGGCTATAAAAAACACTCAAGTCTTGTAACAAACGCGAGTTTTGTCACTTAGCCTACAGCTACTGTATTTTCTTACTGATAACCTGCAACACACAGAATTCATATTTTTGTTTCAAATAAATGTTACTTGAAAAAAAAATCTCCAATAACACAAAATTAAAGGCAGAGGAAGAGGAGGCTGGAGGGTCATTGGGAGAAAAGAATTAGAAGCTATTGGAAAGGTGTAAATTACAATGCATATTCAGCATCTAATAAACACAATTTGCTAAGTCGCCTCTACTCCAAGAGCTCCAGACATAAGAGTACATTTCCACATAAGGGGCATATATACTTAAGCAGTGTAATACTTTAAACGTACTCCACTAACATGCCTGGCAGCTTTGATCAAAAGCTCTCCATACCCTACCATCAAGTACTATATGCCCTTGTAAGACTTCATGCTTCTGTTTATTGTCACTTAGTATTACAACCGACTGCAGGGAAGAAATTGGGCTGTTGGTCCCTGTGTCAAAAAAATTCAGGTTCAGGAAAAGGTAATCCAAATTATGCCACCTTTTAATGCAAAAAATCCATGCCTAAAGGCAAAAATCAGTTTGGCTTTAATTAAAGCTCTGAAACACAAGAGCTTCACAAAATTCTTAACTAAACCCAATAAGAACATTAATTCAACTGAAGACAGTCAACATTCAAATTTGATATTTGGTAAAAAGAGTATTTTTACAAGCATTAACGAAGGGAGCATGGAACAGAAGCTGTAAGACGCTTTTCCTACCTTTACCTAAGACACCATGGGAAACATCCTAAGCTTTTCTTCACACAATGTTACTCATATCAGAAAAGTTAGGAGCTTTATCCAAGCTCATAAAAAAAATCTTTAGCATCCTTAGCTATAAAGCAGGATCAGTGACATAAGAATGTCATGTCTCTCTCATCTAGTTCCTCCAGCTATTAAAAAAAGTCAGTAGTAGCACCGAGCGTCACAACATGCTTTGAGATCTACTTGTGAAAAGTACTGTAGACAAGATAAGAGATCCTGCACAGCAAGCCTAAGGAAAAACAAAGCAAGAAGAATCACTTTTCTGAGCACACCCTCTGTCTCCTTTCCCAGGAAGGTCTCAGATTTAGCTATAAGCCACAAATGCAGGAATGCAAATATTCAGGTGTCTTATACTACAGTTACTATTTCACCAATTCTCATCATCAATGGCTTTATAAAACAGCAACTACTGCAACTACAAATACATGTTAACCTCCTGGATAAAAAACACCTCGCACCTCGCACAGCAATTCCCACACTCAGCACTATTTGGCTACACTTTGTGAAATAAACCGGAAAGCCAAGCAACGCTGCGATTCCCACAGAGCAACTTCAACACAGCAGAAAAGCACCAGAATTACAACTTGTTCGATGCACTCTATTGAAACAATGAGGTATTTTATCATAGAACAGATAACTATCATCACACTGCTAATGATAAACGTAAGTATTTTTTCAGATCAGTATAAAAAAATGCAGTGCGTCATGAATAGCACATTGTATCAGCACAGGACTTCTCTTACAACACAGAGCTTGTATTTGTAGATAGAAATACTATTAAGAGGATTCACTCTAAATGTGAAATGTTGAAGGAGTGAAGAAAGGGAAACTTTTTTTTCGGGGGAAAAAAAAAATTCTCCTAATGACTAAATAGCTTTTTGTGGAATATCCCCGCCCCCGCCACCCCCTAACTAGGGATCTAAATGAAACAACAGCAGGCTTCCAGAAACTTATAAAATGTCTAACGGGACTAGAGCACTGCCATCAAGAAATTACTAGCTCCCATTAGCTTTAAAGAGGGTGGAAGACGGGTCAAATTTTGCAGATCACTATAGGCAAATCTGGGATAACCTCCTCCATAAGAAGTCCATGTTCTAGCCAATTGCATGAAGTTTCATGAATTGTGAAGAGACAAAGCAAAGTTTAGTGCCTATCGGAAATGGGATGAAAGAATCTGCATGTATACCTACAGCAAAGACGAGTGACAGCAGCTTCACAAAGCCTTCTGCAAAGCATGAAAATGTATCTTCTGAGGCAGAAGAAACAGTTTGCAGAAATCTCAAAAAATAAGGTGCCCCTTCTGCTCATGACCAAAGAGAGGAAAAGGAGCTCCATATGTACATAGCTTGCACTTCTGCACATTGTGAAAGCAGGCCTTAAATCCAGTTTGGTGGGTGGGCCTACTATGAAATTTAGACATAAAGACTGGTGTTTAGACAACCATGTTCCTCCAGAATACCCATCTGCTTTTCACCAGCTGACATAGCTGCAGAGAAAATTACAGAGTGCTGTGGGTCAAAACCCTGTATTATCAAATTGTATGGTAGAACCTCTCATTGCTTTCAACAGATACACAGTTTGGCCTTGAAATACATATGTATATAGAAATATATATTAAGTTCTTAATCTGCAGACTGGACTGCAGCAGGACATGTTAAAATAATAAAAGCTTAGACACAGGTGGATAGGATGCATTAAAATTAGCTTGAAGAGAGATCACACGGGGTGTCAATCCTCACGTTTGAGGGTGCAAACTGCCCGGGATTGTTTCGGACACACTGTTGGTACAGCAGTGCACACGAGGCTAAGGAGGACGTGTGTGGATTCTGCTCTCTTGGAAGCCGTTGGGTTTGGTGGAGGCGGCGCTTGGCTGGGAACTGTGGCCCTGCATAAATCACTTCCCCACTTTCTGCCCTTTCTCCCTCATCCAATTTTTATCTTTCTGTTGTTTAGATAGGACAATAGCTGTACCATGCCGTGTGCTAGTACATTAGCCAGCACAATCTTAATTACAGACTTCAGGCATCATCATGATTAGAGTAATAAGCTGTAATTACTCTAAGGTGACAGGACTGCACAGACCTTATCTACATAGATAAGGAGATGCAGTAATATTTCATGTCGAGACGTATTTTTCAGCAGCTACCCATGGAGTCAGTTCACACTAAGTAGCAGACCCTGTGAACAACACATTCAGACTTTAATGGAGGTTTTTCTCCTCTCCTGCCAGCCTACAAGCCCACACATTATTAAATAAACCCTACAAACATATTAGACATGGTTTAAAACCATCTTAGTCAGAGATATCTTTCATCAGTAAAGTGCCTTAAGTGTATCAGGAAGGTGACTTAAATGTATAAATATGTAATTACATGCAATTCAATACAAAAGTGCATTAATATTTATAAGTGTGCTGTATAATCTAAGAAAATTTCCATTTGTTTTATTTCTATTGGGCACATTAATCAACCTGATACCACTGTATGTGCCATAGCGGAGAAGAGCCGCCCATGCTGAACAGACTCCTGCCGCGACATCAGCGAGCAGGAAGGCTGCTGAAGCCTGATGGGGTGGCACTGCAATCATCTCAGCTCCAATTAATATTAACAATTTCAATCCAAGCCCTGCATTTGGTGAGGGGAGGAGAAGCAGCCTCCATGGGTACATCAGATAATTTCTCAAGGTAGGAGGCCTGAAGGACACACTGCATTCTCATTAAGTGTTAAGCTTTCAGGGAGCTATGCCTGATTTATTTCAGGAGAGTCCATCTTCTTGCTATGTAAATGACAGCTCATTAATTATAAATCAGATCCTCAGTGGCAGCCCAGTAGTGCTACACACTGCTTTGTGGGGTACACCCTTCACCCCCATGAATCTCACCCGAGAGCCAGTCCATTGCTGCTACCCTTTCCTCCTGCCCTTGCCCTCCAGACACCTTCCCTCTGACGACAACTTAAAAACTACATGTAAACAACATGAACTCCGTTCCACCCCTTACTAACAGGATTCTTCTATGGGAACACTTGATGAAAAGCAGTGCTGTCAAAGCACCGTGTAGCAAACGCACTGCAGGCACTTATCTAGATGAAAATTTCAGGCGCTGCTCAGGGATTTCAAGCCTTGATCTTCCCAAATCATCATTGTGGGTTATTGTTGCGATTCCAGTGTTGCAAGAACTTACGTTCTGAATTCACACTGAAGAGCCCAGTAAAGTGCAACTTTTAAAAACTGATTATTAAAAACAAAAATAGATTACAGTGCAGGGCTAGTAAGACTAAATAACAACTGCATCAGTCTGCAACTATATTCCAATTATTTCCTCCTCAGGTTCTTGCTAAAGTCCACAACAGCTATATATCAGGGCCCAACAATTTATCCTTCACTCCAGTAATAAAATTAAGTATAAAGAAATAAGACACTTTTTAAACCCCCAAATTATTAAACAGTCATGAAATGTCAATGTAATGCTCCACTTAAAACACAAATAGTTAGAAAAGCAAGCTTGCATCTACCAGTTTTCCCCTGCTCATTATTCAGCATCCAAGCATCCTTGTCAAACAGAATTCTAAGAAAGGTACTTCTGGAGCCTCTCGTCCATTTTCAAGGTACAAGCAATTCACATTTGATCAGGAACACTAGTGCAGAAGGAAGAAGCCAATTAAGGGGCCGGGGCCAGGGCCGGGGGTGAAACCAACATTTTCACTAGCTACTAAAGTTGATTTGAAATTCTTTCCAAGTTATGGACACAACCGTTAGACAGACTCAGCACCTCAGCCCTGGCTGTCAGCTGCAGAGGTGCTTCATTTGCCAGGGACATGGTGTGAGGAGAAACAAGAAGCAGCCAAAGGGCTTCCTATGAAAAAATACACAAACAGAAACAGCAACAAAACCACAACCTCCATATTCGCTGAGAAAATTTGTTTAAAAAGTTTAGCTTGCAAGAAATTAAGATGCCTAGAGAGTACAGCTGAGAGAAATACTGCAGCTCCATTAGCATCACGCAGCGGGTATCCAGTAGAGCAACACGCACAAACAGCTGCACAAACTGAACCAAATCCCCCTCAGAATCGGGAAATGGTGCCAGTCTGAGGGTACCAAATTTGCCATGGCATCTTGACAGTCTTCATTGACTCATACTGTGTTTTCCATTACATCTGGGAAGAATTTTTATAGCTGATGGATGAAAACGCCCTAAGACTTCCATACCTCTCTCGTACACGTCATAGTTCGTTATTTTAGTTCTGGCAGTAACAAGAAGATGTAAAGGTCTGAAAACAATGTACTGACTAGTCCCTGCAATCTTTCAAAATCAGAAAATAAAACGAGACATTTACAATAGTCATTCATTTCCCTCCAGATACGATAGTTAAGCACACTGTGTATTCTTCTGAACGCACAGTTAGTTCCTCAAGAGCATTTATCTAGGGGGGCAAAAATGCAAGCACTCTTAAAACAACACCACGGAGGATGGAAGGCAGGTGAAAAGTGCAATGCAAAAGAGAAAAGGATTCTCAAAGTGCAGAAATAATGGTTTTTTAGGACACAAGGGCCTGGTGAAGAGAGCCATGATGTCAACTATAGTAGGCGCAGTAGCCCATCCACTAATCCCAGCAATTTCTTCAAGTTGCGAGACCTCTGCAGAAAGGTTTGATCTTGTTTTGTTTGCTTTATTTTCATAAAATTACAATCCATTGCCTCCTGAATCTCTCTGGAATCTGAAAACAAAGTGGTTCAGTGTTGTACAAAAAAGGTTGTGCAACAGACTGAAGATGAAATGCTGTACCAGGCTGCAGGACGCTATGTGGTGATTACAGATGAAGGCAAAACAATAGAAAAGCAAGTTGCTGTCTGCTTGAGATATGTTTTATAAAAACGCTTCTGTAGCAAAGAGATTGCTTTGATTTCTCATCCCAAAATAATTTGTTAACAATATCATTGATAAACAGAAGGTTCCTTTTCAGGTGCTGCCGATTTAAATTACACACAAAAAACTACATTAAAGCAACATTATTGAGGTTACAAAGTCAAGGACTTGGAAGTTATGAAAGGCCAGGATTAAGGCTGCAACCACCACCTTAATTCAGCCCTCTTGTGCATATGCGTCATGATACAATCTTTAATTACGTGATCGCATGCTCTTATTTCCCTGTGCAGAATGGAAGGTGTTCAGCTAATGAGCAGCCTCTCAGGATTTTGTTTTCTCCTCTTTGTTCAACATGTGGACCTAAAATTTGTTTACTTACACTCCAGTCACACCCTCCTCCAAATGCCCAATTATTAATTTCCTGAAGGGCTTTTCTGTACAGCTTTTCTCAGTATAGTATCTGGTGCTCAACAAATATCAATAAGCTATTTTACAGCTCTTTAGCCAGATGAAGGTATTTCACTATTCCCATTTTATAGGTGGCAACAACAGTCCTGACATGTTCAGGTCAAAAACTTCTGCTAATTTTAAGCGCCCATTAGGAAGCACCTAAGACTTGATTTTTCAGAGAACTTGGCTCTACAGAGCACTTTATCTAATGAAGCACAGCCTTCATCGATTTCAGCAGCTACTGGGAGTGCTGAGCACTCCTGCAAATCAGGTTTTAGTAAGCACCACATATTCTAAGGACACAGATAATTACTGTTTCTAAAATACGTAGTGCGATAGCCTCCCTTGATGCCACATACTAAGTACGAGATGGAGGCAGAGGAAAACTGGATTCTAATTACATTCAACTCCTATCAGCAAGAGGAAACCCTCCTGCAATCCTCTCCCTCACCGTGTACTTTCCAGCTTCAGTAACAGGTGGGAAAGGGGCTCAACAAGAGAAGGGGCTCAGATTCCAGAGTAAGTCGAACCTGTTTGAGTAAATGACTTCAGGATCTTCAAGAAATAAAGTAGGCCATTATATCATTAACAGCGGCATCACAGTTCATAAAAACACAAGGGGGGGGGGGGGGGAACCAAAACCAAGCCAAAACAAAAACCCAAAACGAAACAAACAAAACCCCCCAAAACAAACAAACAAAACCCAAAACAAAACAAAAAAAACCCACAAACTTGAAGAACTTAAATACATAGTTACCTGCTTCATACACACATCTGGCAAATGGAAACAAGGGATTCTGTACAAATACTACTCCTCAACTCAGCCACGGTTATACACTTTAAGCTGTGTTCTACCTGGCATTATTTAAACAATATATGGCTGTCAACTCTTTTCTACTTAGATTTTACAGGGTTTATTGTTGTAGTGGGATAGCAGTCACTCTTTAGCACGAGTAAACTGCAACTGACTTCTGCCAACACGCTAGACCTAAGGAAGTAACCTAAAAGAAGTATTTTACTCAGCAAAATAAATGTCCTTCCTTGTTCACAAGTTCAACCAACATACCATACTTTTCTTCAGCATACTGTGTGTTTGGATGCAGACACTATTTCTCAACAATTTCTGACACTTGATACTTCAAATGAGATCTGCATTGTTCCTTTGTGATTATTCACACAGACTACATAATATTGTTTCTGTGCCTTACCTGAGTAACTTTCTCACATTTCATTACACGTACGTGTGTGTCTAAGTCTCACTGCATTCAGTGGGATTTTAGCAAAATCCTTAAACTTGTTCTTCCCTGTTTTGAGACTGCTGAAAATGAACATACACTCAAATTTTTACCTTGACATAAAAAGCATGTTTAAAAAAGTAATTTTATTCAAGTATTTGAGTACGAAAGATTAAAACTTACTCCTACACACCAACTTTGACAACAGCAGAATGCAGTTACTCAAGATTTCAAAGGCACCCAGTTCTACAACCGTAGCAACTTAGCTGAAAAGCAAAATGGACAGTCTTATGCAACACTTTTCATAGTATTCCTAAGCCTACAGATGCTACACAAAATAAATGTTTAGCTTAAATCTAAGACTACAATGCCAGCTGTTGAGCCAAAGAGGCCCTATGAAATCAAAGCTGGCAAAAACGGATGTCATACCTGAAGATGAGTATCAGAGCAATTGATTTCCATTCATTTATTTCATCTTTTTCAAACATGACATGGTATTCTCACAGCCTTATCCTCCCCTCTCCCTTCTCGATTTTGTCACTCAAAATACTCTACCATACCACACTACAGTTGTGGAGAACAGTCATCCAAATTACTGGAGTCCGTGCAGCCAGAGTTAGGAAAAAAAACTTGGAGCTACTGTTGAGAATGTGCTGAGCAATGCCAGCTTAGATTACAGAGCCACCGAACCATTTTTCTTGAAGCTGCCCGGGTTTGTAGAAGGCAAAGTACACATAGCTGATTCTGCTCAGACTGATTTAGCCAGAAACCTCTGTACTCGTGCCAAAAGAAAGAGATCCAGAAGCTCTCACTCCATCCAGCTTCTGCCAGCCTGGAAGTCCCATCATGTTTTTTCTAGAGATTTTTCTAGGTCTTACACAAGTTGCTAGCAAAGTCCAAGGTTACCTCTTTCTTCCAGATTTGACTAAATCATCTTCATTACACCTGTGACTCTGCCTTTTTTTGACTATATTCTGTCTGAAATACCAGCAAGAACTGGCCTCTCCTAGCAGAGAATCTGCATCCTCCGCTGGCATCATCTCAGCCACATTCTCTCCAACGCCTCCACGTACAATCTTTCAAACTTTCCAAATCATCTTTGAGAAATACTTGTCTTTCACACACCTACAACCTTTTTTTTACTTGGTAAAGCACCCAGGGCGCATCTCACAGCAAACAGGGCTGTGCCTGCCCACGCTGGCTGCCCTTTTGGCCCATGACCACTCCGTGAGCATGAGCTCTGCCAGAATTCGGGGCACTACTCCAAGTGCTTCTAACGCAACAGGTACGGTACTGGTAACAAAACACTCCATCCTAAACATGCTTTACAAAACTTACATCCTCGAGGCTGCCGACACAGTATGCAGCCCTTGCAGCCAAGGGAAATCTGTGCTCACCGGCCCTGGGTTTATTTCACATTGCTGGGGCTTAAATAAATGTGCTTGATATACCCCGTGAGCAGCACGGCCAGATTCTCACAAAGTGTTTATTTTCTTTGTTTGAGGAATGAAAAGAATAGAAAAAGGGGTGCAAAGAGAAAAAGCGTCCCTAGGGATGCTCTCTTTAAATCTTCATGCCACCAAAGAGGGCTCCACTGCTTTCGCACTGCTCAGTTACAATTATAGATTAGGCAGAGGGAGAGGAGCATTAAGCCAGCTCCTAAAACAAAGGTGAATTTGTTTTGTTCCCTGAGCTACAACATACTAGTTGCACATTTACAGTAATAATCCCATATTTGTATACAGCACTGTCATTCTATATAGTCAAGCCATGCACAGCAATGTCTTGATCTGATGCAGAAATGCATTCCACTGCGGGCACAGGCTGGGACTGTCTACGTTTCTTGCAGGTGCCTGCGCCCGAGTTCAAGGGTCACCTTCATGTCACAGCCAAAAATTTTTCTCCTTGGAAAACAGGATTTTCATGGTGGAAAGAATCCAACTGAGCAGTTATCAAGTACTGCACTGAGTAATATGAAACACAAATAATTTCAGTTTGTCTAAATAATTGAGCAACTTTTCAGTTCTACACTGAAACTTCTGGATTTTTTTTTACTTCACACAGGTTTTTTTTTTGTTTGTTTGGTTGTTTTTTTTCAATTTTATTCTGATTTGGAACAAATAATTTTTAAAATTTCAAACTTTCTCCCCAAAATAAAAATTTTATATGTTTGTATCTATAGTCATACAAGATCTGCATACACTGACCAAAATACACATGCCGTCTTAGGACCAAATTACATTGCTTTCTTAGCTTTAAGTAAAGAATATGTCCCCTTTTAACCTTGCTTATTTCATGTCCAGAAGAATCAGTCCTTTATTTTTGCCCAATGTCCCACAAACTTTACCAGGAGACTTCTGCAATGAAATCATATTTCCCTCCAGCAGTCTTTGGCACAAAGCTGACTGTGGGCTCCTCCACTCTCCAGATACATATGGTGTTTGCTGAACAATTCTAATAGCACCTTCGTTGGCAGGCCACAAACTGAAGCCAAGGATTCAATAGGCCAACAAATCTTATATTTAAAGGGTATTCCCCCTTATTGGTAGGGTGTGGGCTTAGATGGCTCTCATCCCTGCTATTCCTGCACTAGGGCTAAACAGATGACTTCAGCCTCCAGGCTATCACATTGGCACCATTCATTAGCACGGCACTCAGCATTCATAAAAAATGTATTATGGTTTGTAAATCAAATCAGAAGCACCTCTGTATTCCTTGTCTTGTGGAAACATACTACAGCACCAAGAAAATCCAGTGTATTCTAAAGGTCTCACGATGCTCACTGAAATATCATGGCCACAAAAAAGAACAGAGTCGGGATGCTAGAGAAGAGGTTAGCTTTGCTGCCATGTTAGCCTCCAGACTAGACCAGAAAAATCAGCTCTCCAGGAGTCAAGACAAAGAAACCACCTTGAGACAACACAGGTAAAAACAACTAGTAAACTGCGCTATATAGGGAGAGAAGAGAGAGAGATGGAAACATCCACATCATTTACTTCTGTATCACAAATGAAGCCTTACAAGCACGCAGGGAAACCAGAGGCATCCCTCTGCACATGCAAGCAAGCAGGACAAACCTAGCTCTTTGGACAGACTATACAGAAATAAGCAAGGAAGAGGACAGAATTAGAAGAACTACTCATAATCATGGATTATGTCAGATGGTAAATGCTCCAACCTGCAGATTTTTTAACCAAACGAAAAACTCCACACAACAATGGATTATAATTATTGAGCTTTTCAAAATAAAAAACTATTTTGAAACAACTCTTTTCCATCTTGAGCGTCAAGAAGTCAACCTATGTAACACACTAGCTTTTCTGTCTTCTAAGCTCCTACTGTCTCACAGGCCTCTTGATTGTCTTTCTTCTCCAGGAACCACTTAGCTCTGCCACTGTTCTTGGCATGAGGCATACAATCTCACACAAAAGACTGATGAAGGCAGATTTTCAAATGAAAAAACAGTGATTGAGAGAGAGAGCACGCATGCACTCAGATAGGACCAGAGGACTGCATCACTTAAGGCAAGATTGGTAATATTCTTCATTAGGAAAAGGATCAGAACCTCTGTGCAATTAGAGGGGGGAAAAGAAACAACGGTTCAACTTCCCGTCTGCAAAAGAAACCGCCTTCTAGCGTTCAGGCTGAAAAAAATAGTAAAGAACAAAAGTTTAAGAAATAGAGCTATATGTAACCTTTCCATTTGCTGGCTTATTCTTCCCCTAGGAAACAGATACAGTGAAGATAAATTTGATGATCAAAAAACCAGAGGGATTACATTCTTGTACAGTGCTCATCATTGGCAAATCCCCCTCTCTGCAGTTCAGAAGCACAGCTTAGCATAACAGACAAGATTTATCATTGCCTTGTCCTTCGCACCACTTACAAAGTACATATAAGTTGCTCCTATCTCAAGAGTCCTCATTCACATACACAGATGAAATAAATACCAGAACTATTTTGTTGTTAGTTTACAAAGGTGTAAGCCACCGTACCAAATGCAGAGAATCAGACCCACTGGATAGCTGCCACACATGTTTTCTGTCTTGATTTCTCCACTTCTGCTAATCCATCGCATCCTTGCAACAAAGCATTTGTTTCACCTTTCGGCCACCGGATGCTCCAAAGTCTATGTGGCATCACCCAAAAAAAAATCAGGTATATTCAGCAGTTCCTAGGAGGGGAAACAAGTTCCTTCCATCCTGTATTTAGAATATGGAGTCTCCATTTAAATGCGCACAGAAGATAGCATGAATAAATAAAAAGGGAAAACCAGAGATGGCTACTTTTTTCGGTTTTATTACAGGGCACAGACGCTGTAAAGCTACCTCATACACCAGAGAAAAAGAAAATTTCCCTTACCGTTGGGTCATGGCTGAAAATACGATGTCTTCTGCAAATATTCAACTTTTTTAAGCTACTTGGTGGATAGATCTTTTAAAACTGAAGTGTTATCTAATATTCAGGGCTATTCAGTGGCTGGAAAAGCAATTTCTGTAATATTTCTTGTTTATAGCCACCTAGAAGCTACAAATTTAAGTTGGTAGGGATGCACAGTCAGGGGATCTGGTTCCAAAACAGAACATCTCAAGTCAAAAGCTTTGCTAATGCCTCCAGCGAACTTGCAAAGAGTTACAAAAACTGTGAATCATATTGCTTGAGCAATACTTACACTTAAACCACACTTTATCATATACCCGGCTGTCTCGACTGAACTTGTAACCATTTCTTCTGTAGAAAGCATCCGAACTGCTGCCTCTCTGTAAAAATTTGCCTCGAGCAGAAAGCAGATAAAGCTCTGCAATGCATCTCTTGAGAGCTACAGAATATGTTGAAGAGAATTAGAAGCATAAGCAGGAATCAGTCTGCACTTGGAAGGAAGCCTTTCCTATTAAAGATTTGTTTTCTAAGCTGCTTGTTGGTGCCGGTATCCAAATCTCTCCTGTCTGATCTTATCGCAAGTTGTACCCTGCCAGGCACAGGATTAGAGCTGGCCAGACTGGGATGGTAAGTTATTAATGGCGGTACTTGGAGACATATGTTGAAATTCCTGATCTTCCATTGACTCTCTCTGTGACCTGCAGCAGTAAGCTAAGCCCCAATCCACAAAGCGGGTATTCAGGGGCCTAAAACTATTTAATTCCCATTGACTGGTTTTCCAAAGAAAATAAATGGCTCTGTGAATTTGGGCCTTTAGCCCTTCCGTGCAGCAGTGCTCATCTGTAAAATGGAAGTAAAACCACATCTTATTTCATCTGTGCCTCATAATGCTAAATACTTAAAGAGGTAAATGGATCAGGCACCACAGGAACAAAGGGGGCTGCACACATGCTTAGAAAAAGCAAACAAGACACTGCGAAGGTGATGCGAGTTCATGGAGCTGTTGGCACATCTCCCTCCAGTCAGACCTAGATCAAGGCAGCCATCTTCTGGATATGAAATATAACAGTGTCCAGCTGCTACATGCGATAAAACATCCCAGTGCTTCTGCTATTCATTAATTCATTTTGGAAACAGCAGCAAAGTCAGTCTCTCATCTTCCAAGCCTCTGCAGCCCTTCAAGTTCATCAGGCCAACCACCCACAGCCAGCATGCTCCTGGGGTACATGCTGGGGTATGCCCTGTGGGACTGCTGCAGCCCTCTTCCCTGCCTCTTGCCCCTCCTCATCTCCATACCCAGGGGCTTCCTCCAAGCCTCCTGCCAAGCAGGTACTCCTTGCATCTCCCTGTTCTCCTCCAGCTGATGTGTGGGATAGGAAAGTCATGTCTTTTGCCTATTCTCCATCATCCTCACTGGAAGAGGAGAGCATCTACATCTCCCTTTCTCTGCCCTTTGTTCAGGACAGTCTCACTGCTATCACTCAGCTGCATGTATTTGTATTCGGTTCTTACTTTCTCACATTTTTCTCTCCCCTGCATGCCCTGATCCCCTTCCTAACACAGAGGGGTCACAGCATTTCCCCTTCCCTGTTCTTCATCCTAATTCCAGAAAACTCTTGATTTCTGTCCCCCTCCAGAAGGATCAGTCTCCTCCCATCTCCCTCACCACCAGCTCCCCACATCCTCCTCGTCTCTCCTGAACCAGGGCCTCTGCTTCACAAGGAGCTCTTTCCTGCTATCACTCCCTCCACCGATTACTCTCTCCACACAAGTCGTAGCCTTTGAAATCAATAAAGACCCTTTGTCCTCCTGCAGGTTGAGAACTTCTGACACCCACATGGGAATGAAGAGGGGGGGGGAAAGGGAAGGAAGACTGCAGGCAGTTTCCTTTCTAAGCTCCCCATAGCCCTTGAACATCCCCTACCAGCTGTTCTGGAAGAGCAGCACTGCTTTGACAAAATGCCAAACAGCAAAATTGCGCAAGAGACAGTATCCTACCAGCCTGTGCCAATCCCCTCTTCCCTTGTACTTCCCTTGAGTCAGACCCACTGCGTTTGGAGGGACCATTCACCCGGCCAACGTCACGGAGATGCACAGATGCTCCCAAGGCCACCAACACTCTCTCAGACACAAGGAATTCAGGTACTTTGTTTCAATGCAATTCAGCTAGTATTAGGTCCCTATGCAAGCAATGCTCCTACATACCCTTATGGATCCATGCCAAATGGCCCAGTGCACTTTGGCATTTGGAGTACATGAGATGGGCCCTGTGAGGAGCGGTGGGAACAGGCCTTAGGAGAAGGAATTTGACAAGGTCATCCCTTTTTTTCAATTCCATAACCTTTCCCCCATTCCCTAGCCTACTTTACATTTCATGTAACTAGGGCACTCCTTATAAAAGTTGTTCAGGTCAGAAAATCCAAACTAACACTTTGAAAAGACACCCAAACTCTGTAGTTTTATTATGAGGCAAAAATGACCTCAAAAACCTGGACTAAACAAATGCCTAGAGTGAAAAAGATGGAATAAATTAAAGGATATAATTATGGCTGGGAAAAGAGGGAAGGAGGTCGCTCAATAGGATGAAAGGCGGATTTGAGAAATAAGAAATGAAAGGAGGTGTCAGCTTAAATCAGCCAGGCTGAAAACTGCTGCTGATTTTGACTGACATACCGAGATTTTCCAATTGCAAACTCTTTCTTTAATATGCTGCAAATTCACCTCTAGACTTTTACTTTAATCTTAACGCAAATGTTTTACAATGGACTTATTTAATGATGATCAGGTGTTTATTGGTTCTATCGGACTTGATACTGGAATCAATCTCCTCCTTTAGAAAGCTTGGGTTAATGGCCAAGTTTATTAAACTGCATGCAGTCATTCAGAAAAGATCAATAGAGACATGATTACAGAGCAACCAGAGGATTAAACATGAGATTTATCACAAAATTAAACTGAATTAAATGTTCTCTGATAGCACTTGAAATGCTGTCGATACTCTTAACTGATAATCTATGCTTTTTGTGTTTACTTAACAGGCAGCAGGGATATCTGACTCAAGAAAACGACTATAATGTAAAAACATAAGCTGCAAAGATTTGTGGAGAGCATTAAACCTCACCTAGAAAACCATCATTCTTTCCTGTTAGAAGAACAGAAGCATTTTGCTGCTTTGCCCAGTTCCCATTTAAGGGTGAGGAAGATACAATCCTCTCACCACACTTATGCAACCTCCTTCTCAAGGACTATTATAGGATGCATAGGACTCTAGAAGATACTATACAGGATTTCAACAAAATATTTTACAGTTTCCTCCCATGGCAGTCTTTAACCTCCTTCAGAATTTTTGTTTTCCTCCTTTCTTGCATTCTTGGTGACCTTACTAAAACTTATTCCACTCCCTGAGAAATTTGCCAGTCTTCCTGCTTCTCCTTTCCCTTTAGCTTAGCCCAGCTACCTCCCCAGATTCAGACATTCAGACCTCTCCTTAATTAGGCTGGCATAGCACTGTGCAAATTTCTCTGATGTTCTCTTCCAAAAAATTCAGTTCCAAGCATAAAAAACCAGGAGCACCAGGAACACAGTACCACTGGCCTAAGAAGCAGAAAAGGAAGTGCAGGAAAAAAATTCAGGCCAATTTTACAGAGAGAAACAGAATCACTGTTCTTCTGGGATGAGATCCATCCCTGCAACAGAGCTGGAATTTCCCAAACCCTGCTGCATCCTGAGATCTGTTACCAGAATCACACACAGAGATTATTGCCATCTGCACTATAATGATGTGGTTGGCTTGGTTTTGAGGACCAAAACCTCAAATCACAGCAGGATAGAAGGGGGAGGGAGGGATGGGAGGAGCAGGCACTTCTGAGTACACAGAAGACCAGATGCAAAGTAATAACAGATCACAACCTCAACTTTGATAAATTTTGAATATCTTCATGTTTCCGTGGCTTTCCAAAATGGTCACAACATATAAACTCAGCTGAAGAGCTCCTATAAGAATTAATGTTTGTGTTCAACAAGCGAGCACGCCAAGGGATGTCAGCTTCCAGGATGCTTTCTTCCTTCCTGTTTTTCAGAGAAAGGCTGTATCCCACCATCCCCTCCAGCAAAGGCTTAATAAACATTGATAAAACACCTCTAAAGGAAGACATGTGCATCCAACAGCAAATAAACCACCCAAACCAAAAAACACCGAAAAATCCCTCATTGACTATCATGAATTGAATTTTTACTGACTTAGAGAGGCTTAGCTGCTTTCTAAACAGGCTCAGCTATCCCTAGTGTACTTTGCAAAATTCAATCCAGTAATCCAATCCCAGATGCATTACGTGAAATCTTATTTCTCCAAGCTCTAGAAAAGAACAAGCAAAAGGAAGTCTTTAGGAACACTAATTTGCCAATAAATACTGACTGAGCCAATTTTGCTTTTGCTGCTTTTTGGGTGGAAAATAAAAGGGGGAAAAAAAATAAAGCTGCTGCCTGAGTACTACATCCCCTCATTAAAACTTGACTTGTGGATAGAAAAGATACCATGGAACATGTACCCTGAAATTAGCCCAGCATGTGCTGCCCCAATAAACAAATCCTCAGAAACTAGATTAGAGTCATTCCCAATAGGTTTCCACTGCAGAAATCACTACCAGTTCTGTCCAGAAAAGGAAAATCTCTGTAATATCTAATAAATGGACCAAAACAGCTAAATGAATAGCAGGGCAATAGCACAGCATGTTCTAGCAGCAACCAATGAAGCTATAGTCAATACACACAGTGGCTGTTAAATTTTACATCAATACCATCACACAATTAAGTCACTGAACGCCTGAGCAGAGTGGTAAAGCACTCAGCGTTATGTGAGCTCGGAGACTGCGTGTGTATGTATGGGAAGCAAAGATTCACCATGTATACTTCAGCACTAAGAGAAAGCCCCTGTTTATCACTTTCTTTATATGCTTTATGGGATGCTCTGCAGATGACACAGATGGCATTAGTAATACATGAGTGCTGACGATCACTCGGCTCCACAACTCTGATGCTAACCCAAAATGGCAGCGTTTCATCAGGAGAGCAAGGACCAGGTTAGCAGCTGCATGTGACATTAAGCATCCAGCTCTGACAACATCCTTCTGTCTTGACACTCTCCTGCAGGACCCTAATTTATCTCAATTCAAGCAGGCTGCTGGCCTCCCTGCTGCTGCCTGGCTGTACACCTACAAGCCAGGCTGCCGGCCGACAGGGAGACACACTGCCCTTAAACATAAGGATTTCTGATTTCTTGATGCTTACATACGGAAAAAAAGAAAGCAAATCCAACATGAATGCAGTTGCGTATCTCAACATACCGCCTAAAAGGCAGGCTGAAGCCAAGCAGGTAACAGGCAAACATAGCGTCAAGCTTGAAAATGTGATTTACCAGGCAGTTGTTTCCATGCAACTGCCGTTCTCTCAGAAACAAAGGCCATTACCACAGTTCTTGCTTCTGTGAACAAGCAGCATGTTGGTGCTGATACCAAAGCATACCAGCAGCTGAGAGGCAGCTCATCTCTGCGTGATGGGCCAAAGTGGTTCATGTTTCTGCCCTGGGCAGAAGCAGCCTGCTATGGACAGCACTAAACTACAGCTGGGCAAGGTGCAGGAAAGCAAGTCATTTCCAATCGGAGGCTCATCCCTGTCAAACATGCTCCTCCTGTTCCATCCGATGGTTAAGAGATGCTGGACCTGCTTTCTTCCACCTCCTCTAGTCATTAAGCATGGAGATCCAGGGCAATAGGCAGATGACAACTCGGGACATGGAGCTGGAGAGGTTTCTGTGGCACCAAAAAAAAATCAGAACTTGCTCCATTGGAGATGAAAAAAATGGCCATGACGGCTCTTTCAAAACAAGAAGGAATCAGTAGAAGAATCTGCTTGTACAGAAGGCTGTACCTGAAAACAAATGGTTTGAAAGCCTTTTCCCACAATGCAAGGTAATGAAAGAAAAAGAAAGGAAATGGTCAGTGGGACAGACATTCAACCTGGAGACATACAAATGCAGTTATTCAAATTTACACAAGCTGAGAATCTGCTCTAATTAGAGAAAATATTTCTGCACAGAATAAAATGAAGTGCGAGATGCTCAACCTAAGGCCAAGCAAGTGTCAACAGAATATTAGCTGCTAAGGCTAACAATTACAGGGACAACTAAATATCAGGTGGCAGGGCACAAATGGATCACCTAAGGGACAACAAACAATAACAACTTCTTAACTAAATGACTGCAATACGTCCATACACAGCTTACAGCTTATTAGAAAAAGCTTAGAGCTGTATGAGACAAGATTATCAGAAACTTTTCCACTGTGAATCCTAAATGTTTAGGCCAATACGTTTGAAAGTCTGGTCTGCTGAAAACCATCATAAAATTGGAAATTTTCCAAGCAAGGCAGAATAGTGGTGGAGGAAGACATGAGGGTAAGCAAGCCCTTCTCAGCACATTCCCAGCTGAGCACAAGCACACACAGTACCATTTGGGAGGCAACTTTATGTGCTCTTAGTAGTAGATTAATGAATGTAATTACCTAACATTGTGGCTGTGAATGCCGCAAAACTGTAATTTATAGCATGCTGTAAAGTTCTAATGTGTTTTTGTGTCCATAAGCTGCTTAACCATAATCTAATGCATTTGTACACGAAAACCCTGCTAAGTGGTTCTCAGCTAAGCAGTGAGCACAAGTCCCCCTTTGCCTGTATGCTTCTGCTTTATGTCTTGATAAACGAACCTTTCATGTTGGGCATCTGAGGAGAAGCAGCTGCTAATGATATGAATAATTTTAAGTCCAGTGGCAAGAAATATTTTCCTTACTTGATGAAATAAGTTCCTGGCTGGCCAAAGCTGCAGCACTGATAAAAAAATGCACCAGTCACCAGTCTCTTACAGGGCAGAAACAGAGCAGTGCAGATGTCCCTGGTGAATGAAGGGATAAAACACAGGACCCTTGGCCAGGTGGAGAGCCAGGACTCTCCCCCACCTGCTCCCGCATCTTAGGCTCTTGGGCCCCTCAGCCAAACTGAGTATGTGCTGGGTACCAACTCTAGAGCCAGGACACCAGGTGATAATAAAATCATGCCATTTCCAGAGAGTATTTACAGTGAACTATCTCAAAACCCTTCACCCTCTTTTAGCTTTCAACTGTTATGCTTTTTTGCTTGCTGCTGGCAAGATGCTATGGTCACTTGATACCTTCTCTATCTAACAGAGGAGAGATGTGGTCGGGACTCCTGAAGTACATGCTTATTGTTGCCACTAACTCATTTAGGCAAACCATTTAACTTCTTTATGCCCTTGCTTAACCATCTGTAAAATGGGACTAATAATAAACCTCAGAGGGATTTAGTAAAGCTTAATTAAATGGTTTGTAAAGTGCTTTGAGATCCTCAGGAGAAATGTGCTGTGCAAGTGCAAATTATTATTATTGTTACAGTGCTTTCTACTTCCAACACAGTTAAATATTAATGATCCAGTCGTCCTAATGCCCAGTGATACAGCTTTCCTGAATAGTAATTTTCTCAGCTAAAAAGACACAGGAACTAGTGGCAGGACATCAAAAAATTTTTCTTTCTTGCTCATTCATAAGTAGTCTCAAACAGCAGAGTAAATATTTTGGTATGTATTTAACTAAGGATGTGGATCCCAAATGGCATGCATTCTACATGCAGTCAGTTCAGAGCTGAAACACGATGCCAATTACAATCACCAAATCACACAATATTCATATTACACAGTACCAGAAACCCATTCAGGAAAAGTCATTATCACAGCAAATATGTAAGTATGTCTTGGATTTTAAATAAGATATGTCTATTGTGATCCAGCAAAAACGATCTGTAAATTGCCTACAGGCAAAAACCAAACAGCCACAATTTCCTCCTCTTTTGTCAGCCTCTACCAGGCCAATGTGAAAAGAGAAATGAGAAAACTGGACTTACGACTTCAGGTCATAGGAGTTGAGTGAACGTGACCTAGTTTGCAATGGATCACTGCTTGCTTACCCTTTGAACCCATTGAGTTGCATGTCATAAACTGCAGCCACAGGTACAGCAAGTTCTTTCTGAAACAATGAACTCTTACCTCTCTTCAACGTGTTAGAAAATGTTAAAATAGAACCCCAAATCACCACTGACAAGTATTTTCTTAATATTACTCTGTATTTAGTTAAAATATATAGAAATATATTAGAAGCCAAATGAAACATTAAGGAAAAAAAAAAGTCAAACTTGAAGGTATTTAGGTTACCCATGCAACCTTTGGTCTCCACTTTGGAACTGCAGAATGGTGCGATTTTTAATTATATGGTGAACTATGATTTTTCTATTTGATCTTCAGTAATAATACACAATATATAACTAACCTATGCAAACTATTGATAATGAAGTACAAACAGGTTTTTCCCATCCTTATGCACTACAAAGTGAGCCTATTTGAAGAAAAAAACCTAACTGATTAAAAAGCACTTCTAATTTACTTATTATATTGCAGGTCCCAAATGCGATAAAAAAGGGAAAAGGAAAAAGAAAAAAAAAAAAAAAACACCCACAAACAAAAAATTGGAAAAATATCATCACTGCCCCCAGATGAAAAGTCCCCTTTGCACTGAAGCACAGAATATCAGAGCAATAAGAATACACTAGGTAGAAATGTAGCAATTAGAAATTCATGAAATTTGCATGCTGAGACTTATGAAGTCTTTCTTTCATCTAACGCAGGTTCATCTAACTACTTGATGCAATTGAGGAAGACACACCAAAGACATAGAAAGCTTTAATAATTACAATGCATTTTTTTCATTTTACAGACCTTGATTCACCCCACTGAACTGAGATGGATGCTCATGTCCTGCTCCTTCTATAGTCAATGGAAAGGCAGGACCATTTCTAGGTGAAGAAGCTGACTGAGGTTGTAGAGGTGTCCACCTCCTCTCTATCAATTGTAGAGGGAACCTACAGTGATCAGGTTCCCGAAACTTTGGCACCTTGCTTCGGTAAGATATGAATCATAAAGCCTTCTACCCAAGGGTCTCAAGCTGTTTTCCCATAAGTTAATTCTCATACAGTCTGTGGAGTTGGCAACAGCTATCCTTTCAGTTCTGTCCTAAACAAAGTACAGAGATAAAGTAACCTTCTCAGGTCCCATATAAAGGTAGGGAGAGCACCAGGACTGAAACCCTGCAAACTGTTCTTTTCTTCCTCATTCTTCATCATGGAGTGAAAAGCATTCTCACTTGCTTTGGTTTTTTTATACCTCATTCATCCAATCAGGCTGCTTATTACCTATTCATGCAGCGACACTGAGGATTGTTTGTCCAGCCTACCTGGAATTTCAGACTTCATGTATACAAAAGTCCATTGTTCAGAGCCTAAATATCCTTCAACATAGGACCAGTTAACTGTCAATACTTACATAATGCTAAGCTTCCAGGAAAACATCCCTGAGGAACTATTTTCCCAGCTTCATGCAAACAATCTCAAGGTGACCTGTGTAAATCATTGATGCTTTCGAACCCAGCCAGAAGAGCTGTTACTGCAGCACGAGATCCATTAGAAGATGTCCACTGGCTCTAAAACAGATTGGCTGAGCCAGTACTGAACAAGAACCTGCCCTTATGGATAACCCTTTAAAATACCAGCCTGAAAACACAGATCAGGCAACTCCACAGCCTCTAATCACAAGGGTGCAGTCACTTCTGAGCAACTAAAAAGCACTGGGCATTATTATGGGATGGTAGGAGTTGCTATCACAGAGGAATGATGCTTCTCAAGGCGTGAAGTCTGTGGAAAGTCCCCCACTGTTTATAAACTTTCTCAACTAGAGCACGTTTCACACAGGTAATCCTATATGCCACAGATTAGACAGAAAAGATTTGTAACAATTTTATGTTAGTAATAATTTTAAACCCATCAACTTCAACATAAGAATTTCTATATATTTCAGTATTTAATTTATTTAGCCTTCTAGTGTTCTTAAATTAGGGAGACATTTTATTGCTCTGGTTGACATTTTTATGACAACTGAAACTTGGCTTCATTTTTAAGTGGAATTTCTGCACCTGAAAAGCTAATTAGTGCTTGTGCCCACACTAGGAATGCCGGTGCAAAAATACAGTCAAGAGCTACACACACATGGATTGCCTAGGTGGAAAGATGAATATACGTTTAAGAACTTGTCTATACTATATCCTTGTCACTAAAATAAATAGCTAAGATCCTAATCTTTTCCTACAACTCCACAATTAAAACCTGTATCTGCGACTGAGCACTACAATCACTGAATCTGCATTTTTTTCCTAAACAAGGATTAAAGAATCACTTTACTACACAGACTGGCTGCCAGTTATTATATTAATGTACTCTATCTTTCCTTACTGTGGTTTTAAACTGTAAAGGAGAGAGAAGTGCTCTGGCAGCCTTGAGCTCCATCCCTTTTGCCTTCACCAGCTGATTATTTTCCGAATAGAAATGTTGGCCTCGGTTGGTACCTGCAAACAGCCTGACTGCACGTAATGATGATATACCTGTGTGCCTGTACCAGGCCACCTGTTCACAGCCTCCCAGGAAGCTTTACAGATTGATAAAAAGCTTCCAATATTTTCTCCACATAAACTGCAAGCTATCCATCAAGTTGTTTACATCATACTGAGATATACGCACCTTTATCATTAGAAGAGCTGTCTACAGAAATGGGATGAACACACAGACATCATAAATCTCTCCTTTTAAAAAGGCTTCCTAGATTGCCTTATTTTTGTTAACAGGAAACCTACCCACCAGCATCCCAAGAGCAGCCATTAAAGGACACGGTGCAACAGAAGGGCAGAAAAGCAGAAGATTTCTAAAACACAACCAAAATGATCAACAGAGGACATGATAGGGTCTACAGTGGTGGTATTTTGCGTGACTGAAAAGTTGTCACCCCACAAGCACTCTTGAGGCCAAGATTTTGAACTACCTACAAATCTCCCTGCCTAGACCTCATTTTTTTTTTCCTATGAACACAGCTAGAACATTGCAACCTCACAGCATTTAACATTCTTCTGCTGTTTGAGTAAACACTGTATATCACACAGGAAAATGTGCTCAGGTTCTGAAGGCAAGTATTAGGCAGAATACCCAAGCAGCACTTGTCCTCACCCGTCAGAGACTTCTCACATTCAGCCAACTACAGTCACTGGTCACCACCGTTGCTGCCATAGAGCTACCCTCTTGCCCTTTCAGCACAGAACACCACACACTACTGAGACAGAGTCCTGAGATCCATCCACTGAGCGGGGAAAATACTCATCTCTAATAAGGAGGAATGAATTCCTGCAGTTCCCACACCGCAGTAATACCTCTTTTAAACCATAAAGCTAGCTGCATTGGATGACGTGCCATGGTTATAATCCGTTATCCTTTGGACTTAGAGACTTATGGCTACGTTGATTCATCTGTTCTACTTTTAAGCATCCACTAAAGAAATGAAGTGGCAGAGAGGAACCTGTAAGAAGATAACCAGCAATGCCTCAAAAAGTTATCCAAACAGGAGGGGACAGGTGCAGGGGGAGTGAAAGAAAGCTCACGTCTGCATCAACTCTGAATTGATACCCCAAACCTGAAAAGAATCTATGCTAAGAAATCTCACATCAGTGAGCTAGGGGACTTTGACGAGTATCTGAAATGGACCTACCATGTACTGCTTTGCAAACCGCTTTCCTGTTTATCTACTAAAATAAATAAGGTAAACCAGAATTTGCTGTTGTAAACTTCTTTCCTTTTCTTGAGCCATGAATTCTCTCACAGACTAGTTATTTATTTTTAATCAGAGTATTTAGACAAAATAAACCACTTGAGAAAAACAGGACATGCAAAAATAACAGATTTTAAATAAAGTCTGGACCTTAACATGAGCTACAGAGAGAATTAAAGAAAAGCAGTTTAGAATTGGTATGGGAAGTGACAAAATGTGTTACTAGAGAGGCACATGAAATAACAAAGACAACCAGAACACAATCTGCTGTCTCCCTACAGTATCCCTTTGCTGTGACCTATCCCAGGCTGTAGCCATGGGAGCTGGAATCTGTCTTGTTTTCCCTCTTTTAAATGCAACTACATATAAAACTACAGCATGCATTTGCTATTTCAGTAGGAATACGTTTAGCTATGACACACTTTAGAGACAAGAAAGGAAAGATTTCAGGGAGAAGTAACAGCTTTTACTAGACGCATCAATATCAGATGAAGGAGAGGGAAGCTTCTGGGCACACATGTCCTGTGTGAGGCTTGGGTGGCTGAAAGCTTGCCTGGTTTTCCCACGTGCCACATAACAAGGGCTAAGGATCAGTAAAATGTGATTGGAAGAGGCCTCTGAATTCTGGAAGAACAGAGAAAGACATTCCCTCCACTTCCATTTTCTTTTCTTGTCAAAAGCAAGCTGTCTCCTGGGTAGTGGAAAGAATAAATCTCCCTAGTATGTAACACTAACGTTCAAAGCATCTTTGGTACTTTCCCAAGTCTTTCACTGGAGCCTTGATAAGCGGAATGATAAAGACCAAACAAAACAAATGTGAATGAAAGGCAGCTCAATGAAGAGGATAAGGCTTTATGTACTAACTGCATGTCCTTTTCTTCTCTTCATCGCGTGTTCTGTTCTGTGGTTGCAGTTTGTTCCTGTATGCCTGTGTAGGTGTGCAAAACAGAACACAGGACATGGAGAAAAAGTAACAATTTCTATCAGTGGCAAATTAGAAGATCATCGATTGCCACTCTCTACAGCCTGTATGGAAACCAGTTGGAAGAGCTACTGATATTCCAGCTTTGGGGAAACAAGTTCAAACCAGATGGAACAAAGTACTCACCGCTGATGACCACACTTGCAGAAATACAAGCCCAAACTTAGTTTTGCATTTGCAGGAAAACAGGAAAAATTCAGTTTCACTATACACCATTCAGGCCATTTTATCAAACTCTGATAACAGCCACATATTTTATAAAGTCCCTGTGTTTAACAGCTCTGTGTTGTCATCTGAAGTTACAAATTGCCTCTTTTTAATCAACAGGGCCATGATATTTTTGTGGCATTGACATTTTCCTTTCAGGCATATCAGTTCTTCCTTCATTTCAAATGATAGTTGCTCATTTTATCTGCCCTTTAAATGTTTAAAAAGATTCAAACTGGATTTAAAAAAAAAAAAAAAA
>VZTL01044605.1:0-20195 GCA_013400535.1 Scopus umbretta | reverse complement strand
GCTGCTGCTTGTTGTTGTTGTTGAAAGGGAAGGAATACTTAGTTTTCCTGAGAAGGTTGTGGAACTTCAGTCCAATTTAAATCTTCCATGCCATGGTGCAAGTGAAGCCAATTAATTTGTGTCCTAACCAACGCAAATCCCGAGGCTTTTTTCTTCCTCTTTTCAGTAGCCTTTGATACCTTTCATTTCTTTTAAAACTTTCCTTATGTGAAGGAAATAGTTTCTAATCAGACTGTAGAAACTATAATCCTTATGTTGTTCAGTGGACTCTTTCCAAATAATATGTCTTTCATGCAGCCTATTATTTAAAGTGGGGGACAGAACTCCACCTGAGAACAACATAAGCTACTTCACGTGGTGCAGACTGACTTTCTGTTGCCATCTCTTTATATGATGCTTGTTACAATGCTATGTCACTGCTAGCCTGTGCTTATACATCTAAATCTTTAAAATTGCTGTCCTCTCTTGTATTTGTACAATTGATTACTGTGATAAAGCACCCGATTATTTTTAAATTGTACATGCTTTTGGATATCTTGCACGGGGATAAATGTTCAGTCGTTCACCTAAACATGAAAAATCAAAAAGACATACAAACAGTTTTGATCACTTGCCTTCAACAAATGTTAGGATCTCACTGAAGCTGAAAGTTAAAATGACATTTTCAAACTTTGACACTTCAGAGGCAACAGTTGGGCTGTTATGTCTTTTTATTTATCTTAGCAGCCAGCCAAGAAGTGTCTGTTTACATGTAATACACACAAGTTTTAAAGGATTAACTGCTTTTATTAGCTACTGCAATCACTTTCCTTTTTCTGTTCTTATATTTCGAGAACATGTTGTATCTTTAAAAAAAAAAAGTACATAAGCAATACGGAAAGGTAACCTGGACAGTGGAGCAGTGATGTATAAAATGCATTTACGCTCTGAGGATGCAAAATCTGAATTCTTGATTGAAATGAGTAGTATGTCCTGCTTAAACTAAGGAAGTATATTTGAAATGAACTATTTTGTCCTGATCATTGATTCATATATTTAACAAGTCATTTCTCCTAAAGTTTGAAAAATTTAAAAGCTCGAGAGATAACCTACATTAAAAATCTTACTATTACAATAGTAGAAGTTTCACTTTGAATAAAAGTTGTGGTTTATTTTTAAAAAGTTACTTTCTGTATGACCTCATTTCTCCTACTTTCAGCCTAACTACAAATGTTAGCATGCAGTAACTTGTATTTATCATCTCATACATAATGTAATAGGCTAGCATAGGCTAGCCAGTTGAAGTGACCAAAGCTGGCTGCAGGTAAGTAGCTTGAACAGCCGTACTTCACTGTTTACCAGGGAGACTGCAAATTAGAGATTTTGTGAAGTCTCTGGTTGCACATGAAGTTGCGATAAAACAGGTTCAGCATTCTAAGCATCTAAGCCTCTCTAAAGATGTTTCCAAATGGTTGTATCACGGGTTTGACAAACAGCTGTTTCAGGAAGTGGATATTTAACTCAAATAAATTCAGGCAAGATATGTCATCTAGCAGATAGAATGTAAAATGTTTGAGAGCAATTCTGAAATATATAAAAATACATTTAAGAATTTTAAACAGGAGCCACAGGGCAAGATATGGCTATTAAAGGAGTGCAACATGGAAGTTTTGTTCATGGAATAAATGTTTATGAAAAAATGTTTATTTTGTAAACACAATTTTAAATTTAGAAGTCAGATTACTACCTAACACTCAAACAATTCTGGGACTAGTACCTCTTCCCTAAACCTCATGAAAGTAGGGTATGCTGATATCAAGGGGAACTTTATCGCTCTTTTACATTGCTAAGGCTATTATGCTAGACATTAGACAAGATTATAAATTATTTACTTCTAATCTCATGTCTCCCCTGTAAGTATCACCCATTTAAGCTATAAATGTCAAAGTTTGTAGAGTGTGTTCTCTTGGGCTTCTGTGTTGAAGGGGTGATAAATTTGTATCAGCCTAAATTTGCTTATGATACATCCTGCTTGTATAATACCATAAGGTGAGAAAAGGCAGAAAAGGAAATAACAAAGGGTAAGGATACCCTGAGCTCATCACAGCGAGCTAGCACGTGGAGGAATCTGACATGTTTGCGCTCCAGTGAAGTAAGAGACTAAGCAGGAGACGATGAATTCTAATTCACCAGCTGCCCCTGCATGACTTACTGCTTTTGCAAACGCTGCTTTTTAATTTTTTTCCCCCCTCTTCCTCTTGGAGAGGACAGCACTAAGTAACTTGTTTAACAGGCTGTGGCTGATAGCTGGTTATAAAAAGTTTTGATAAGAAAAAAGCTGGCAAGAAAACTTATCTCGGAATAGATCCCCCTCTCAACTTTTCCACAAGAATCTGCAACCGAGGGTGCAACACAGGAGACAGTTCTTGAAAGGATCTCTTGTGTTTGCTCAGAATAAAACTCCTGTTTTTCAGCTCTTGTCCTAATAGTTTACACATGTGTTTATTTTTTCACAGTGATTCATCTACTACAGTGCAAGTGATGGAACACACTTCACATTTGTATCTGGCTTACGCATTTTAATGTCTTGTGTTGAATACGATCAACTGCGGAAGCTAAAGAGGATAACAAAGCCTAAGTTAAAAGAGGGAACTGTCTATCCTGAACATTTTCTGTGATTTATATTCCACATGAAAGCCGATGTAAATAGGCTTTAAAAAAAATACAGTCCTTTTTAAAGGCCTCAGGGTTCTGATGTAGAGTTGTTACTTTAACCTGTACCCATACACAGCTAAGAGAAGTGGGATGTATTGCCAGTGTCTACATGAAGCTGTTAGGACTGACAGGTTCCTTCAACTGGATGCATTCTGAACGAGGTGGTGATGGCAGTTCTGTAATAAAAGGGAGTCTTCCATACAATTTTTAGAGAGCTTTTTTAGGCATTAACATTACAAAGTGATAGCATGACTCATAACAGAAACATGTCTTTAACCTTATGCAGAAAATGCTTTTTTTGGTTTTATATACCACAAAGCTAACCTCATAAAGCTCTCTAAACTGAGCTGCTATATAATACAGTTTTTAGAGGATCAAATCAAGGTCACACAAGTTGTGAAGTAAAAGTTTTAAATGTAGAAAATGCTAATGCCATACCCAGCTTCTGCTTTATGGTAGCACTTCAGTTCTATTGGAGTTTAAGTAAGTTTAGGCAGAATGCGTCTTTCACTTTGAAAGTAACATTTATATTCCAATTTGTGACATTCTGGTTAGAATCAACAGATTTTATGCCTGGATTCACGCCTTTATACCCTTATTTAAAGCACTTCTATAACCAACTATTTGTTACAGACAGACATGCATTTTTCTTAATCTCTACGTGCACAACTACCATTTGACGGCACTACGAATTCAGCAAATAGATTAAGGGCTGAAGCAATGGTTTTATATTAGTAATTCACCGAGGGAGAAAGACATTTACACTGAAAATACGCACTCAAAATTTGAGGCATGACTATGTCACAGCTGTGACTACAGACCTTTACAATTACACATATACGACGATTTCTGCATCTGCCTTCCTGTGTAAAACAGTGCTAGTTCTCACTTGTTATTTCTGGAATGGAAAACGTAAATAAGAGTGGTTTAGCTTGATGGGGGAAGGGAACTTTCAAAGAAGTAGAAGATACCATCCTTCCCTTAATATCTGTATGAATGTTCATCGTTAGCGGCTAAGCATCTTTCACACGGAATCAAAAGGTATTGCAAAGTCTTTCGTGGACTTCACAGCAACTGTAGGCCCTCCTTCTCTCTGAACAAAGTCGCTAGAAGATTTAAAACTCTTCAACATCTTTCTGGTACTTTCTGCACTGTGCAATTTAACTTGCTGTCAGCTACACTTCTATTGACATTTGCTGATGACAGCCAGAGTTCAGCAGCTCGTGTAACTTAATATGCTGCATGTCTGTCTTTTTATTCCTCTAATGCCTGAAAGGTTGTTTATTATGTCCAATTTTTACTTGGATATTCAAAACGTACATGCAAAATCCATTTAGAAAAGTGTGGAAATGTGCTATACTTTATTCTAGTGGAACAACAAAATGAACTCCAATCTAAGGAGAGAACCCAACGATAAAACTATTTTCCAGGTAAAAGCTTATTAAAAATGCAACAAGCACGCTTACGGGTGAGTAGAATTCTGAGTGTACACAGTATTGTCTAAACATAGTCAGTGCTTTAGTTACTTAACTTACTGAATTGCCATTCCTATACAAAGTGCAGGTCCCTGCAGAGTTTGTATGCGTTATGGTTTTTATTATAAAATCAACTTCAGACACCGTGACCGTCGTCTTGCTGTTCGTCACGTGGTGTGATCATACTGTGAAGTGATCCTGACACTGGGCTGCTTCTACTACTAAGGCTTCAGGTGAGACCTTAACAGAGAGTTGGCAGAGTCAAGACAGGCCTCTCAGAAGGCACCGACAAGCGGCAGGGTCCATCTTAAAGATGGGATGAAACTGTGTAGTTAGGAACGCTGAAGGGAAAAGTGAAGCAAGAGTTCCTCTGTTTTGGCAGGAGAAGGCCCATTCCGCTGGTTTGGCTACAGATGGATTCAAGTCCTTCCTTCAGATAGCGTGTGTCTATGTGGTCTTTCACACCAACCTGTATAATCTCCATCTGTATTTTACATCAACTAAACAAATTAACTGCAATCCAAATGCTCTGTGCTCAGATTAACCAGGCTTTGATCTCAATATGAGTAAATCCAAGTGCACGTTTCACTAGATTAAAAACTGGCCTATGCATAAATTTTGCCGACAGGTCTGTCCAGCTAGCTCCAAATACAGTACTCAAAGTGGACCTTACCACAGCAGTGTGAGCATCACATCTTTGCATAAGAACTCGTCTGTATTCCACTAGTCTGTAGTTTCTGCAGAGCAAATGCAGATTTTGAAGAGATCTGCATATACATCCTGCAGTAGAGAACAACTTGAATAGGAGTCACCCTCACATTTTGATCAGAGGATCCAGGAAGACACATGCGGTAGAAGTTTATCGTTTCCTATAAACAGAAAACTTTTATGTTGGACTTTTGGCAGATTCATATTTCTTGGAGGAATCTATTCACATATCTTTAAATCTAGAAAGGATTACAGTAATCATCTAGCCTACCCTTTTGCAGAAACCAGGTGGATTTATTACACTCTTTTAATCAGTTTAAGTGTATTAATGTCCACTCATCTTCCTCCAGATGCACTTAATCTAGAAATTCTTGGTGGCTATTTCTTTCAGACGTAACTTGTCTCTCTCGTTCTGGCCCAGGAAATACTTGATCATAGTAACAGTGACAGTAATGATTTGACATGCAAAAAACCCCTCATAATTTGTTACAGGCCAGGACACTGTAGTATGGAATAGGAAAAAAAGAACACTTGAAATAGGGAAAACTGGGAAATGTATTTTAAGCTTTATCCAGAGAACACAATGCAGCACCGCACAGGGATAACCAGCTTTGGTACCCCCAACCCACTTAGGGAGCATTTGCAAGGTGCTTGCACTCCAGCTAGTTCACTCTGTTGAAAAGCAGAATATTGGCCTAAGCTAGTATTATTTCAAACCTAAGGCAACGTCCATTAAGAACAACTAGAGAAAAAAAACAGTGTGTAGTCTCTCATAAAAATAATTCAGACTACATTTCTCAGGGTACAAATAATTTTAAACCAGCAAAAACCTAAGGTTTTAATCTAAAAGAAACAAGTTAGATTAAAATTCAAGAACTTATTTAGTAAGTTAAGATGTTCTAGAACTTTCAGGATGATCTTAAATGTACAAATGAAAGTTTTGAAATGTCTTTAGAAAAACACTCAAGTTACAGAATATAAAAGGAAGCTTAATTTTAAATTTCAATTTGAAATCTAGACTACATTTGAAGAACAAGTGTACAATATAAAATTTAAACTCATTACTATAGCAGTACTGCAGAGTCTATGGAAGTGAAAAATCCACTCTGAAGGCAAAGATGGAGGGTTGCGCTTCTTACGGACAGTATTTTCACATAAAGTCGACTTGAAGGTAACAGTGTAACTTGCTTTGATTGTAACTGAGAAATGACATTTAAGCAAATACTAGGCTTTGTAGATCAACAGTATAAAAGTAAAAAATGTCCTCAATACCAGAATGCACAAGCAAGCTTAAAACCCATTCGTACAAAGAAGAAATTAGAAGAAAACGCACTTTCCATTGTTTTTCTTTACCTTACCATACACACAGACCATATAGTTTATCCTTTGCTTTCTCTGATAGCTCATGTTATTTGCACTGTATTTGCCACTTCTCAGCTCCTTTCCAAAGTTCAGTCATTACCTACTATTGTAATACTATGCATAATACTATACATATAGAAACATGTGCCACGTCTCATGTTACACTTAGTTCATCTTCACTAGAAAAACAGGATGTGCTTATTTTTAATCAATCTCAAATCGTCTAATAGGACAAGGCTTTACAAATACAAAATAATTTCCTTTATATAAAAGCAGCCTTTCAGCAAATGCTTTTCTTAGAAACATGAACTGCCTCCAAGTAGACCAGACCAGAAACATTTACTATTATAGTAGCACAACTTCTCCAAGTTGTGTTTAATAAAATTGAAGTCTTTAATTAAGAAAAAGTGACTTCTTTTTTCCATAAATTCCCATAAATATTCATAAATTACTCAGGATGACTAGAAGTAGGTTAATCCTTTTATTACTAGCAGCAACAAAATACAGGAAGTTCACAATAAGGACAGGTTTCAGAAAGTTACCTTAGAAACTTTTCTATCTTTGTCAGAGATATGCAACCACTGAAAAGGAATTAGAAGTCAAAAAGGTACATAATCACACTGGAAAAAGGGTTTCCTTTTTCACTGGAAACGTATTAAACTTGTAGTCCTGATGCTGGCTACTAAAGGTTCTTAGATGCCCACAGAGACCAATACTGATAAAGCCCAGTGATCAAAGGTGATCAAAGCAAGGTGTAACTCTTCAAAGTGTCACTCCACAGCCTGACTTTGCTTGTTTGTACAGAGCAATGCAGAATGACCATAAGCGTAAAAGAAATTCTATACTCTTGCCAGAAAACTATTCAGGTGTGCAGACACTACAGTAACTACAGGAGTTTCAACTACTTGTATTCTGCTAATTACAACTTGCTTTGATAGATTAGAAGAGGAATTAAGTAGCTGTGTTATGTAGTTATGCTACAAAACAGAAGGTGGAATTCAGGCAGTGGGAAATAAACCCCTAAAACTGTAGCACACACAAAAGGAGGCAAAAACACCCCAAAATGTGGTTTAGTTACTAACCTAAAAGTTTAGCGAATCCCAGCTCACTATGTAACGCTAGCTTGAATGTAATAAATCAGGTACTGCAGTACTGAACGCAGCCCCTGGTAACAACCATCAGCTGCAATTCAAACTGCTTTTTACCCCTCACTGCTCTACACAACCTTGGTTTGGGTGTTACCTAGTACACATTAATTTCAAATTCAGTTTAAAGCCTCCGATTCCTCGCAGAAGATGGAGTAACTTTATTTTTAATTTCTTGTTGTATCAGTACATGAAGCACATGAAAAAAATTTCAAGCACTTGAACTTTGTGACTTGGACCTCCAGAAGCCAGATAAAACCTATCTTAGATATATCCCTTTAGCTGCATCTGTGGTAAAGTCTCTTCAAAATAACACACTATGCAAGACTGACAGCTTTGATGGTAATAAACACTGGAAAAGGCCATTCCCGAGATAGCACTATTAATCAAGCCACACTCAGCTGTTTTGTCAAAAATACTAGTCATTGTGTTAATTGCAAGGTTTCAGGTGACAATCAGCTAGCAGGCTCTGCTGATTGAGATGAATCTTTTAATGATAGCTTAGGTGATTATAGTCAATCTATATTTACAGATTGCTTAGGCTGCTTGATTGAAGAAATTACCGACGAAAAACTTGTAACCGAGGTTGGGATTGTTTCCTAGGAACAAGAATGACACTGGGCAGAAAACAAAACGCACAGCGCTCAGCTCCTTCTCCTTCCGCGGCAGTACTGCAGGCTCACCCACCAGCTGGCACCAGGCTGCAAGTCTGCTCACGACGAGCGAGTCAAACCATCCACGCTAGCTGCTAAGCGCTAGAAGAGCAAGCATCGACTTTGGAAATGAAAGGCACACCCAACTAACTCCCACTGTATTTAAAATCAAGTTACTTTGGATTTTTATCTTGCTTTAGCTTGCTTTATTGAAAGTGTTGTCCAAAATTGATGCTGTGATGATAGATGTCCATTCTAAGGCCCTACCCTAACTACAGTTTGTAACAGATTGTCCGAGAGCAGAGGTCTAAGGTGACCCTAATTAAGTTATACAATATGCTTTTGTTCAGTCAACAAATTGTCCGGGAACAAGAGACTAGGTGATGTATTACTGACTTGATCACTAAAGTGATTATAAACTTGATCATGAGAAGTTGCTTGAGAACTGCCAAGAAGGAAATCAGGGGAAAGGTAATTCTGGCAGGGGAGATCATGACCACCGACTCAATAAAAAACTAAAAAGACTACCCCCCCACCATTCTTCTTAAGCATGCGTAGTGAAGTAAAATCATACTGTAGCTTTAAATCCAAGCAAAAGAAGTATAGACCAATGACAGATGAGTTTCGACGAGAAACTTAATGTTATGCTTAATGATTATGTATTAGACAGGCATGGTGTAATGTGTAAATGTTGGAAAGAACCTCAGTAGGTGTGCCTGATTTGTGGAGCATCCACCAACCACGCAGGCCTGTAACAAAAAGCAATCTCTCTCCCGAGTGTGTGTGAATTGGCTTACTGCACGTTGGGTAAAAGAATCTGCTCTTCTGACAACAAACGCGGCTAAGTTAGGGAACACTATTCACATCCACTGAAAATATTGTTTCCTAGATACTGCAAATAGTAGAAAGCTTTTGGATTGGAAGTAGACAGTAAGGTCAACAGGAATAACCTGCAAATGCCCTTTATGTCCATTCACAGAAATTTTTGGCCATGAGAAATATATTCTAACAATGATAATTTATTCTATGATAATGTCTTCATGGGCCTGCCAACTGGCCCCAATTCTCTGCTCTGGCAATCTCATGTATTTGGCTTGAGAATAAAAGCTGCTCAATTGCATTTGGAGAGAAGAATGCCTAGCCTGTAACTCTGCGGTGCTTATGGATGAGATAGATATGTTGTTAGTCATTCACTATTAAGTCATGCGCCTTTATAACATCCCTGGGAACACTTACTACTATGGAATTTTAATAGATGGGAACTTAAGGAACCTCACTGATAGAAGATTCTTGATGTCAGAAATTTACATTTATTTTTTACTCACCAGAAAGCTGCCCTTAATGCCTTGTTGTTAGTGCACTGCTCAGGAACTTAGCCCATTTTCTGAGCTCTGCTGGCATTCAAGAAATGCTTACCACATGCTTGGTACTGTGTACTACCTAACCAATACTGGCAGAGGAACAGATATATGTCAGGATGCATGTCCTCGTGGAATCTTACTTCCACCCTTCTAGAGAAGCAGATCTTCATGCAGTATCTTGCTCACCATCTCACATTTCTTACTGAAACTGTTTCACCTTGTACAAATGAATTGCTACTTACTATAGGTGAAGAAGGAGGAAAAGATTCTTTGGCCTCAGTGTTCTACGATAATCAGGCAGGTAACTATTTGACTATAGATTTTCTTGTTTTACATATAATAGCACAGTCATGAGAACAAGCAAGTGCAAGAAGCCACAGACACACGAACTCACTCTAGCCATCTGCTAAGCAGCATTCAGTGTGTCAGCATCCTTGTCAGATCAGGCCCCGGGGTCAGAAGAACAAGCAAATGACAAGAGCTCGAGGGCCCGTTAGCTTCCTAGCATTAGGAGTTACTGGTTTTATGCATCCCCCACTAACAGAAACACGTACAGGAGATGTGGAATAACCACAAAGTTAGAAAGCAGCACCTGAGACGAAGCACTGAGGTCCCCATAAAGCTTCAAACATTGGGCTCTGGTGCGTAAGTCCCTTTTGGATCTTCCCAAGAAAGGGCACCTTCTCCCTTTTTAAGGATGGAGCACTCTAATCTTTGCATGCTGAGACTAAAGGCCTCGGTAGTTCTGTATTGTTCAGTGATTTTGGTATTCACTGTGAGAAGTGCTTTAGAGGTACTTACGTTGAGATGGTCTATTATATGACCAGATTGCCTCAACTTCTAGTATGCATTTGAAGTTCTTCCCAAATGCTAAGCCTGGAAAAATCACAGCTACAAAGTAGAACATAATGGTTAAGTAGGACGCTGATTGGCATACTATGAATAGCTAAGACTGACCAAAGGTACATAAATGACAATTATAAATGACAGTTGGAATATTTATCTGGCATTAGCAGTTACATTTGTCACAGTGAGGCGCTACATTATTGTTATATAAGTACTACTTTATGCAAGATCAAACTTCTATTCTCAAGTCTGAAAGAAACTTGATTTTTCAAATTAAGTTTCCGGGTTATAGCTCTATTCTTGAACGTGATTGGAGATGTTACCTTAGCTCCGCTGAGCATACTGGCACTTGTCTCTTGCCTAAACTTCTTTGTGATTCAGTAACCAGACATCCCTGTGACAGAAACCCCCGAGAGCCCACTATAGTAGTCTGTCCAAAACACAGTGGTGTTAACACAAAGAACATCTCACAGTGACTTTCAATTCAATAGCCAGTCAAGGAGTCTGAACTCATACTGCTCACATTTTCATAAAGCATTGTCGTAACAGCAGTTGCTCTGAACTACGAGATCTAAGTTATAAAGCCTCCTCAGTCAGAAGAAATTCAAATTGACATTTAAATAAAGGGCATCAGAAAAAGGTTGTATGGAGACCCTGTGCTTTCCCATCTTGAAGATGGGAAACCTACAATAAACGAGTATTTACATGACAGAGGAGAGAATACAGGTGTCCTGGTTTTGGCTGGGATGGAGGTAATTTCTGTTTTCCCTTCCTTCTAGTAGCTGGTATAGTGCTGTGTGTTGGATTTAGTACGAGAACCATACTGGTAACAGACTGATGTCTTAGTTGTTGCCAAGTACGGCTTGCCCTAGTCAAGGACTTCCCATGCCCTGCCAGGGGCACAAGAAGCTGGGAGGGAGCACAGGCAGGACAGCTGACCCCAACTGCCCAAAGGGCTATTCCATACCACAGGACGGCACGCTCAGTATAGAAACTGGGGGGAGTTGGCTGGGGGAGGGGAGCGCAGGGTACCACTGCTCGGGAACTAGCTGGCATCACTTATTTTGTATATTCTTTTATCATTACCATTATTATTATTTTCCCTTCCTTTTTTGGCCTATGAAACTGTCTTTATCTCAACCCACGGATTTTACTTCCCCTCCCCTCCTTTTTTTTTTTCCCCAGTTCTCTCTCCCATCCCACTGGGGAGGGGGGAAGCGAGCAAATGGCTGTGTGGTGTTTAGCTGCCTGGCAGATTAAACCACAACAGGGACTAATGACAATAGCCTGTTGATGAGAACACTCCCTTGAAGTAGTGGGAGTCCTGGATTCAAATCCTGATTTCTCATGTCTCTTGCTGAATTTTATTGGGGAGAAATAGTAGGATGGGCATCTAGCTTGAGGGTTGACTCATGAAACCTGCAAACAGGCACCTTAACTTCAGTCTGCAGGAAAATTTTGAAGAGTCTGCTCTTGCCAATCTATGTATGTGCTGTCATCAGCCGGATAATTTCCTGTGTCCTTCAGTGCCCTATTGCATATTCCTGCAGTCTACCGTGTGTTGGTATTAGCAGCTGGGTGGCTATATGGTAAAATGGAACAGCTTGTTTATGCTCTGAAAAAAAATTAGTTTTCAGCCAGAGCAGCAAGCTGATCCATATTGTGGAGCTGCATAATTACCATAACCAATTGCATAACTGAAGAGAGAATGCATACTGGAGGATGCGGGTAGAACCACCCTTTTTGGGGCAGCAAAATCTTTATCCGGCTGAAACCATACTCCAGAGGTGTACAAAGCTTAAAATATAACCTTGTCTTCAGCACTTTGCTATTAGCTGATTGTTCAGTATAGTTGCTTTTTGAGGATTTTGTTACCACTGCTGTAACTACGAGCCTAGGAGCTCAATCCACAGGAATGAGGATGGCATTATATACACACCTGAGGGCTTTCATGCATTCTCCCCCAACAAACAGCTGCAGTCAAACTGCCAAACTGGAGCTGTTTGTTACTGCTCTTTGATCAGAAGTTACGAACCCCACAGCAGAGCTAGTGGAATGGGCTGCAGGCATCTGCTATTCTCAGTGCAGATGGAGGTCAACTGCTGGATCTGGCATGAAGCTGTGATGATGTGGGTGAATGCACGCACTCCAGTCTGCCCGTCCTGGTACAGGCACAGGAACCTCCAGCAAAGAGACAGAACGGGCAGGGAGGAGAAGTAGCAATGCAGAAATCAGTTAAAGGCTCTTAACATCCTTAAGCCCAGGCAGCAAAGCGACGTTACCCCCTAAAGACCCATTTTGTGAGGCTAGCACTTTCACTAAGCAGTAACAAAAATTGTCATAACTCCTGCTGAGAATTGAGATCACAGGACTTTTCACGTTGACGGATTCATAAGAATGGGTAAAGATTCAATTTAAATAGTTACAGTTTGTTAACACTGCAGCTACTCCAAGGTTAATTTATTTTCTACTTTATAACATACAAATTAGTCTTCAGTAACAACCAAATTAGCAAAACACACTTGACTGCATATGAATTAGACCTGTTTATAATATACATTCACCCTTTTAATCTATAATGCTTTACTTCATCTATTACTATAAATCTGTCAGAAGAAAAAAAAATCTTACATAGATAAAGAATTGATTACACAACAAAATTAGGAAACTGTCAGTTCTATATTGCTCCTCAATGTTCAGGAAAAGTGCTGCAGATAAAAATATTAATTTATGGGAAGTTTCAGTTCCTTTATACTTCCCTATGTATTAGCCTGCCAACCCAACCTTCATTCTCACAGATGATCTATGATAATTTGCCTTGGAATTTTTCTTGTAACAGTGAATATCCAGGAGCAGTATTAAGCTAGCAGCACCATTTTTATTTTCAAATAGCCTATCACATTGTATTTAATAAATAACCGCATATACCATCAAGCATCTACTTATGAACAGCAAGCATTCATGACCTAGCTAAGTATAATCCTCAATCTGTAGTACTGCAGTACTGGAATCTACTGTGATACTGCTTCGCAGTTTGAGTATCTCCTCCCTCAGCCCTCAAAAATGCAACTTCTGTAGCCAGCAATAAAATCACTAACTTCCTGTTAGTTAATCCAGGACAATACAGTATTATGTTTTGTATTTAGAAACACACAAAAAAAAAAACCCTTAAGTCCTCTCCTCCTCCCCCCCCCAAAAAAAGTAGACAGTAGGCTTCTCAAACATCAAGAAAAATGACTAACTGCTTAAGGAATTATGCCACCTTTAAGAAGTCTTAACATCCAGAACTTGGATCCTCCCCCTGGCAAAATAATAATACAAGATGGTCTACATCACACACAAAGTGAACTTCAGAAAGAAAATTAACCAACAGTTGAACCTGGATGGGTATAGTCACAATGTGTCAAGAAAGCTGTTATAATGACACAGGTCTGCTGGTAGCAACGAGAAAGCAAATTAATAGGGAGAAAACATTTATAAAACAACAAACTACACATTTGAAGAAAGCACAAAGTACCATTAATGGGCAGGAGAACAGGAAAAAAAATCACCAGTATTCTTCTGACTCCAGAGGTGGGAGGTAGGAAAAGGAGCATGCCTATACATGGAAGAAGGCTTTAGACAGACCAGAGAGTACTTTAAAAACTGCTGCAGTTTGTAACTAGTATAAGCAATATATCTATTTGTTTTGGAGGTGATTTTGTGAAATTTTTGTGAAATGGCTTCAGCAGCATGTGATACTAGCCCTTAGCAAAACTGACCCTAAAATCTGCTTTAAGCATCAGATGAAATTACTTTTGCATGGGGCAGAACCAAGGGGTGAGCGGGAAGGGGTACAGAAGAATTTGGGTGACAAGTCAAAACAACTTGCCTAAAAACCTTGTTTATCCTGCAGAGCTGAAGAGAATCTAATTTGTCAAGGTCCCGTGCAACAACAGAGAACTTATACAGCAATTTAAGTGAAGGCTATGGGTAAAATGAATGTGGTAGCATAGCCTGTGGAAATTAACATGAAGGCAAACGTTCTTCAGACTTTCAAACAATAAAACATCTAGATCCCAAAACTCTATTTGAGAGAAATTATTTAGTTTATATTACCCATTTCAGTTTTGCAATTACAAGCTGATCTGAAATTATGGTTGCTTAATAGAATACTAGAAAATACTACTGTAACATGTAAATGTCTATGTGTAAATATGTCATTTCATTTCTTTTACAAGAAATTAATCGGTAGGAAAAAATTTACAGAAATCTGTCAGTGTCTCTCAAAAAGCTCATCTGTAACTGAGACCACATACATTTGTGAATTCGAGTTACTAAACCTTCAACAGAAAGTATCTTAAACATTTTGATCTTGTAACAACAAAAACAAAAAATTAAAGTGTCCAAGTCAGAATATCACAGTGCATTTTTCCTGTTCAGTTACCCTGACATTCTATAAAGACTACATGCAATCTGCAAATACAGTCAGAAGATCAGACTTCAGTGTATACTCTTTCACAAAAAGCCCTTCTCCTCTTGGGAAGGTTAGGTTCTACAAGAATCTCTGTATGCTCGTCTTGGAGAACTAACAACTTCAGGTTCTGCTCACCTGTACATAAGAACATTCAAATAAATCAAGGCCACTGGATTTCTTGCTAAACTGAATCTCTTATTCCTTAGGACCTTTAAATGACAAATGCTAACGAAGTAGAAATATAAAATGCAACCCAACTTCACAACTACATTCAAGGGGCAGAGCTCGCCACTTTTTATATTTTACACAACACCAGCAATCAAAATAACAATTTAGCAACAAACAGAATTGGAGCTGAAGTGTATTTCAGAGTCAGCCTGGAAAGTATGCAAAGGGTGAAGACAAGAAACTTCCCGTTCATCTAACACATGCGAGTTTTTTCCACGCAGAGCTCTGAAATCACCATCTCTAACCAATAAAACTCCCTGACTTTTACAATATAACTGTTTCTGTAATTATATATTACAGAATATATTTAAAAATATATACACAGAAAGTAAGTGGGAAAAGTATAATAAAAATTTTTTCTTACAAAGATTTTTCCCTAGCCTACTAGGAGGGAAAAAAAAAAAAAAAAAAATCACCAGTAACAGGAATTCTATGAACAACTGCCAGGCTAGAAAGTTGCTATTGCTTTTATTTCACAGACCACCACCTGTCACTGTAAAAATNAAAAAAAAAAAAAAAAAATCACCAGTAACAGGAATTCTATGAACAACTGCCAGGCTAGAAAGTTGCTATTGCTTTTATTTCACAGACCACCACCTGTCACTGTAAAAATATCATCTAACTGTACCAAGAGAGCATTGTACCGGCAGGTGTATTTACCTACGTTGATTCCAACTGTCGGGGGAAAAAAAGAAGAGAATGAAAACACAGCAAATACTGTTAAATGCACAAGCATCTAAAAACATTTGCTGCCTGACACAGCGGCTCAAACAATAATAAAGCTAGTAATAAAATCCTGAGATTCTGCCACACCTGCTCCATGGACATTTCAGTAATGTCCTTTTCTGTAAATTTAATGGAACTTATATGGAGGAATGAAGAGACTCTCCCAGTGAGAACATTTGTAGTTCAGTACTTAATATATAACATGCTACTTGTATATTAGAGCTAAAGTAAATTTACCTGTATCACTGATGTTTCCTCACACATACAGACTACAGATAACAGAACTGAAATTCTACATATATTCTGTTTCAAAGCAAGCATGAACAGGGTTGTTTATAAGTTACAACAGTCATGCAAGAACTAAAGCCAAATGCTAAAAGAACAATTTCTATGTTAAAAAGCTATCAGCACCACTGTTTTTTTCACCCTGTGAAGAAAGAATAGAATCACTCAAGTCTATATAACTTGTAGATTCCATCTGAAAGACCAGCCCTGAATTCTCAGAGAATCTGAATTATTCCTGATTGAGGCAGTTACAGATGAAAGGACATAGTTCAGTGGTAACCTACAAACAGTGAAATGACAGGGAAGTTTTCTTCAATAAATGCATACAAAACATTGTCAGGGTTCATACGGATTGCTTTATTAAAGAACAATTCAGTGGCATGCAAAAACATGGCATGGTTGGCTTTGTTAGACCACTGAGCTAAGATTCTTTTTCTGTCTACATTGGATGAAGCAATAATTTGGTAAGAAGTTTTAGAAATAGCAAAAAGCAGACTAGCTAGAAGCTAATGAATTTAAAACACCCCCCCCCAACTTTACAGACAGGATGCATTCAACTGTATCATTAACTTGCAAATACTCATATCCTGTGCTGTTTTTTTCTGCATTTTGTAATAAAAGGTTGAGAGTAAAAACTTAAAAATACAGAATTCCCTGAAATCAGAAACAGTAATGGTTGTTTTTTGTTTGTGGGTTGTGGTTTTTTGTGGGTGTTTTTTGTTTGTTTGTTTTTTGGTTTGTTTTGTTGTTTTTTTTTGCAACCACAGCAGAGGCTGTCCTAGAGATTTGCTTACTTCTGGCAAGGGTTTGTACTTGTAAACAGCTTTCTTAAAAAAACCTCATGTGTCTGCCAAGCATGAGAGAACAACACTACTACTAACAACCATTACAGAAATATTTTTAATACAAAATATTAGGCAAATTATTTTTTAAATTCAGAATTCTGTCCGTAACATCAGAACGGCACATGTACAGATATTATAATTTAATATACTGTCAAATTAACAATATATTAAAATAGTTTACACAAACTAACCCTTTCATGTATGATAGCTAATTCAGCATGACAAAGCAACCTACATTATTAAAATATTATTAATTAGACATAATTAAATGTATTAGTACATATGTCTCATGGAGACAAGTCCAAGTATAGATGAGCTGACTATGCAGTAACTTCAGGTACACTGTTATAAAGTACACTTTCAGCAGAGTGATCTTTCAGCATGGGCACTCATAGCCCCTCGAGGCGTACGCTAGCTAGCACAGTGTGGCATAAACACACTAGGAAGCAAGCCATGGATGTTCCCAACTTCTCTCAAAAATGAATCCTGGTGGATTCAGCTGCAGCAGTTTAAGACATTACCACTCGGTTGCCAGTACTGAACCATCCATGTTCACAATCCACAATGCTATCTCCAAAGTAACAATCATTGGGATTTTATTAATCTACTTGCACTTGACTGCCTGAGTTATCTGAAGATACAGCAGCCATGGCAGAAGGGCTGAAGGCAGGACAGGTAGGAAGAAAAAAAACCCCAACATCTTAAACCACTGCAGATATATTCAGTACGACCACCTTTAACTAAAGCTTGTTGTGGCCTACAGTGAACTCTATGCTACAAGATCCAGTGACAGAAGTGAATCACCAAATTACTTCATTAATGAAGTTCAACAGCAGGCCATTAAAGATGGCTATTCTAGTTTGAAAGTTTTTCTCCAGCTTTCAAAGATACTAACTCAGAACATAAGGCAACAACCATTCTAAAGCACAGTACACAAGCATGTAAACAACCTTACTTATAAATGACACATTAAGGTGTGCTTTTATTGCCCAATGATTTTATTCAAGTAGGCAAAGAATACTTGAAGTGCTTATGACAAGACATGCTCATTTTAGTTGCTCCCCCCTTTTAATTTTTCCTTCTCAATTTAGTAAAGATTCAATCAAACGATCAGCAAACCAGCAAGTGAATAAAACAATCACACAGATCTTCAAATGCCTACAAAACAATCTCAAGATGCTGAAGTTCTATCACAAACAAATCCTGCTATCTCTAGACACAGAAAGTGGCAAACCCAGCTTCATCAGCTGTAGCTAACTGTGAAGCTCTAGGTATGCCACTGCTCCTTCGCAGGGGTAGATGTGCTACAGGAAAGGGCAAGCGCATAGCATATTAGTGACAAGGAAATCACTGTGATTAAAATTCATAACTTAACTTCCACTAGAAAAAAAAAAGGTGACAGGAAGATTTCCACCTGTCTTCACATCCAGTCAGAGTCAACGCAATACTCCTTGAAGGCTTGTACTGCCAGGGACGTTTGGATGAACTCTCCATTCAAACGTATTCTCAGCTGTTGTGAAACAAGTTAGAAAGGTTCACAAGGAGACGCTCCTTACCTATGAAAGCTTTGAAATCTGCTCCACTACTCTTCAACCCCCTTTCCCTGCTTGTCAGCATTTGCATGTGATTTCTTTCCAAGAGAAAAGAAAACCTGGACTAAATCTTCGAAAGACAATTAGATATTCTCAAAATAAATCTCGCATGTAGAGGCAGAGCCTCTCCTGCTCCCTGCCCTTTATTCCAGATTTCTGCCAAGTATGTTTTTAAATGGCAAAGCGAAGGTTCAGCTCAATGCTTACTATTCATCGCTTTTGGCTACGTAGTTCTTATGTAAACAATCAGATTATAAAAGCCGTTAGACACTTGCTCTCTTTGCATGCTTAAGACCACCTGTTCACTTTATGAGCTCTCTTTGAAAGATTTTTTCCAGTGACCAAAGCTCTGCTTTCCCCAAAAAGCAGGTGAAACTTGGCATTACTTGGAATTAAACATACAACAGATAACTCTTTGTGGTATTTAGAACCACAGTTTGATCGTCAGGTTTGCAAAAGTTTAAAAATTGAGTTGGATTGTAAGGCAATGCCTACTAAATTCACAACTTAAGTGACCTCAGTAGTGAAGCACATCAATTTCAGCCATCTCACTTAGATGTAGATTTTTAAACAGAGATGAATTGCCTATGCTAACTGTGAAAGTATCAGCACTAACTATAATTTTGCAACTATGTTCACTTCCCTCAAACTACACAGGGTCAGTTTTCTAAACTTCACTCTAGATTATAGTACCAGTCTACAATCACTTAGAAATAAGTTACCGAGATAATTACATTAGGAGAGTACAGATTAAGCTTAGTTGCACTACACAAAGCCGTAATAAAGTAGAAAATACTAAAAACAGTGAAGTAGTAGCTGCACCATCAACATACCTTTGTACTTGTTCACATGATTATGTAACAGAGAAAAACAACCATTTAAAAAAGTAACACCTGGGGAACCTCAGCACTTTCCTCCTCTAAGTTTAGATGTTAATAGGACAAAAGAAATTAAATGCAATCTACTACTTGCTCAGTTGGCTGACTTAGCAAAGGGCTAGAAACCATGAAGTGAAACTGAGTGAATCCTGGAATTTTATTACATGCAGCACCTAGGATAGAAAGGAAAAAAAAAAAAAAAGTATAATTTGCTACATTTAGGATTAGTGTCTTTGTCATTGTACTTTATCATCTAAAGACCCAGTTACTAATTCTACTACAATGGTGTAATTATTCTTTTACAATCTGTTTAACCCAAGACATCTTGAAAGTATTTAATTTTAAAGTAAAAATACAGTGCTACTCACTGCTGTAGTGCAATTAATGCCCTTATAATACAATTCAAAACAGCAATGTGAGTTAGGAAAAATCTCTCTGTCTCTCTCTCAATCCTGATTAACGTAATGAGTTCCTCCAACACTAATCTCTTAAACACAGAACTATGGGAAATAAGAGATCAAAGAACAGCAATAAGCAGGCTAACTAAATAAGCTATGCTGATTAGCAAATTGTATTTCCTACTGATCTAAGAGTTCACTAATGAGATGCCTGGCACAATGACTGATCTTGCATTCCTTTGAAGTTATGCTTAACATTCACATTCTCTCTGCCTTATGCCGTATCTAGGGGAGGCATAAGCATTCTTTTTCAAAAACCTTCAAATTAATCATACACAGTCCAGGAAAACACATGAAGGTTGTAAATATTTTTGATTTTTACTAAGACTTGCATAAATTTTGTGAAAGCCTATGACATCAAAATGCAGAGAAAAAATTAAAATATCTCAAGTCCACACTAGGACACAGTTGCCCTGCTAGCCAGCATTTGATATTATGAATGGCCAGTATTGCTGCAGTGTTCAAAGAATAAGTAAAGACATC
>VZTL01044604.1:0-15565 GCA_013400535.1 Scopus umbretta | reverse complement strand
GTGTGTATATATACACACACATACATGTGATTTATCAGTCCAGGAATAGTATTAAAATCAGAATGCCCTGCCAAAATGCTCCATGAGTCGACTGAGCTTTTTAGGATGGTAGTATGAGCAGACTAGAGATTATTTCTTGTTTTAAAGCCTGCAATGTTTTTGTTTTGTTTTTTGTGTGTGTGTGTGTCCCCGCCCCCTGCAAGGGTTTGCTTTGATGGATTAGTAAATCCAGAAAGGCTAGAGAGCTCTTAATCCTTTCCCATTAACAGCCTATTCATTACTTCATTGATTCGGTAGATTGCATTAATCTTTTGTTCATCCTTGGTGATAAAGGGAAGCTTTTCTAATTTTGTTACCCTTCTGTTCTGCAAGTATAGGGATGTTATGCTGCGTTTTTAGTATGTTGTTGCTGAATTCTGTGTCACACCATCATCTGATATGGATAATGTCACTCAGTTTCTCAGGCAGGGTCTACCCGGGATTGAAACACAAGTGGTATAATAAGTTGGAGAATGAGTTTTAGTCTCTTGGAGGGTAGCTGGAGCCTCAGATATGTCTTTGTAGTTATTTTTAATTTAGGGTTGAGTGGACATATAAGCCAAAGTGATTCTGTCCTGCTGGTAGCATTGGTGAACTTCAGGTTTAATAGCTTTCCTTTAAAATTACTGTAAAGGGAGGTTTTTAGATTTCTGCTGAAATGCAAGGGCTATGCAAAGAAGGCTTTAGATTATTTTCTTTCAATTACCTTCCCATCTTCCACTCCCTCCATCTCAAAAAGAGGTTTAGACATTTTGAGTAATACTTTAAAAGATACTGTGTATTTATGTTCTCTAACTGAAGTATTTTTGTTAATGTAATAGTGTGATCCAGAGCAATAATACATAGGTTTTCAGTGTCATTCATTTGTAATGAAATAGTACTCTGAAAAGATTAATATAATAGTTCATAGGAGGTGAAATTTAAGAATTTGACACTAAGAGCTAGTGTAAAAATAGAGTGATTTTTAAAGATCAGACTAGATATTTTATGTTTGTTTTGGAAAAATGCAGCTGCTTAGTTTATCATATAAATTAATAATTAATGTCTCCAGATACTTAAGTCCGTTAATTGTTCTTTAGTGCTCTCTAGTGATTTTACAACTGCAGTGCACAGTTGCTCTGCTTTATTTGAAATGTCTGTTTCTGAAATCATTTATGCTTTTCTTGTACTGGGTCAAGTAGCAGATTAGTAGGTTTTTGGAAGAAGTGTTTCTACATTAGAAGTTGATTTGCCTTATCTTAACTTGATCAATATTTCATTTTTTCTCTCCTCATCCAAGCCAGGAGGGGATCCTATAAAAAGAATGCAACAACTTGGTTTAAATTTAACATTGCAATTGCAGTTGCTGCAAATAAATTGCAAATGTATTTGAGAATGCCATAAATTCCAATTTTATTTTTTTTTTAAAGAGCTTATGCATACTTCTTGAATTACTCTTTGCTGTATTTACTGCTTGACCAACTGGAGTGAAATTAAAGCAGTAAGGACATATTTTTTCATTATTGATGTTTCCATTAGAATTTGTTCTATAGTTTCAGAAAGGGGAAATAGCTTTTTTTTTTTTTTTTTTGCTTGCTATTACTGTTAGAATAAGAATTACTGTTAGAATAAGACTGTGAGCTATACTGAGGCTCTTGAACAATATGGAAGGTGTTGAAGTAATAACATTTAGTGCTGAATAGGATTATAGTATAATAGGAATTTAGAATACATGCATATTTATGAATTGTTCAGTTCACCTAACAACAAGCAGAATTGAAAGCATACAAATAGTAGAAGCTATTATTTGAAAGTCTAAGCCACAGGGAGGAGGACTGGAGGCGGGGGAGGGGAGCAGACGACACATGACATTGTTACCTTAAGAAATGTGTAACTTTACCTAAATTTTCAACACTACTTCTCTCAGAAAACATAGCTTTATCTAACTGTTCATTTTACTTTTACTCATGACTAGTGACCAAGATTTCGTATTTCTTTCTTTCCTTCAGGGAGCCTAGAAAGGTTGTCCTTCATCGAGGATCAACAGGTCTTGGTTTCAACATTGTTGGAGGAGAAGATGGAGAAGGAATTTTCATCTCTTTCATACTTGCAGGAGGGCCAGCTGACCTAAGTGGAGAGCTTAGGAAAGGAGATCGCATAATTTCTGTAGGATTCCTTGCTGCTTTTATTTAAACAACCAGCAGAAGTTCCATCCGTCCCCATCCCCACCCCCGATATTAGTGCCAGTTAATATGATCTGTATGCAAAGACTATCATTAACTGAGCTAAATTTGAGATAGTTGAATGGATGCCAATATAATTCCAAAGTATCTTTGAGGACTTCAGTCTGCCTCAGTTTCTCATTTGCAACATGATTAAAATAGCACTTTCCTATCTCAGAGATGGTTGTGGTTTTTTTTTTTTTTTTTAGTGAAGCCATTAACTTATCTTTGGTAGCTGAGGGGTGTGTGTGTCTAAATTGAAAGAATGCAGGCTTCAGAAATAAGCCTTCTGATGAGATGGACACAATTGGCAGTAGTGTCTAAAATTGGGTGCTTTACTTCCTGGAATAACTGCTAAACTTCCCATTAGTTTTAAACAGATCCACCTCATACCTGTCTGAGGGCTTTTTCTATATTTAGTACTGAAGGTCATAAAGATTTTGTGTGAAATGACTTAATTTATGGAGAATCATTCTTTGGACAATTACATTGTAATTCAGTAGTTAATTAAGAAGGAAGATAATTTTGGCTCTGCTGTTATTAAAATGCTGATGTTAAAAGTGCACCTTTATTTTAGTTTGAGCTACGAAAAATACTTTTGGTCTAAAATGTGACACACATTTCTACTGCAGTTTTTTTTCTGACACTATTTTTAAACCTGGTGCATTGAAAACAAGTCTAGACAATTTCATGGAGGGCATGGTCTGTCACTGGATGGTAAGCATAATGGTCTGTAGGCATGCTTTGGCTAAGTTGGTTCCTGAAGCCTTGTTGTAGAAAGGTGAGGTGAACCATCACAGAAAATAACATTCTCTGTGTCTCCTTAAAAAGGAAGAAGGTGGTCTTAAACAAGAAGAAAATTGACGTAGCGAATACAAATTTGTTAAGTGATGTACAATGACGATTACAGTATTTCTTAAGGGCGGTATATGAGAGAGATGATTTATTGACTTTGGTTTTCAGTAATGACCAGTAATCTTGGTATTCACTAGCTTATAATGTTGAAAATAGAAAACTCACATGGCATGGAAACTGTATTCTGTGATGATAAACACAAACATTTATTTTGATAAAAAGCTTTTTTGTATTACTTGTAGGTAAATGGAGTAGATCTAAAAGCAGCAACCCATGAACAGGCAGCAGCAGCCCTGAAGAACGCAGGCCAAGCAGTAACTATTGTAGCTCAGTACCGTCCAGAAGGTAAGGGTTGCCTTATACATTCAGAACTTGGTAGAAATACCACGTTGTTACCTTTGTATTTCACAATTGTCTTCATCCTTTAATATAGTGGGTTTATTTTCCTTAGGGGTAGGAGAATAAAAGACTAATTTCTTCTCTGTTTTGTTGATTCACATGACCTAAGGAGACCATCAGGTTTTCATTCCTCTGTTTTATACTGAGCTGGCATTTCTGTTTATCCAGCAATTTCTTCTGGTCCAGATTGGACTGCAGCTGATGCTGATTAACCATCCTTGTGTGTTCTGCAGAACCCAAATAATACTGCCTCATCACGATACACATATTTGTCCTCTTGTATTTCTACACCACACTTCAAATGCCTTTGTCTATTTGAGACTTTTAAAATTCAGTAGTCTAAAATTATGTGCTTATCTTGGGTCTGTAGCCCATATATTAATGTTTTTATGTATAATGACATTTTAGATGTTGTCTTATGAACTGTGATGGTCAACAGCTCTCTGATTTTGCTAAATTGGATGGCCCATCACTAAATCTTCCTTGCAGTGACTTGTCTGCTTAAACTTTTCCTTTGACAGTACTGGCAAGGGGTAAGTGTAGGTATTTATCAGGACTGGACATTGAGCAGGACTGCTGCCTTCATCTGAAATTTTTAGGTAGCTGATTGCAGGACACTTTTCTTCATTCTTTATTTCTTCTCTTCTGTCATGTTTTCCCTATCCTGTCCTCCCCAAGCCTTTGAAACGTGAACTTTCACACTCCTTTCCCCTCCCCCTCCATCAATGTCGTATATCTCCAATGACCCAGGAACTCTGTCAGTAATAAGGCCAACTGGGGTTTTTTGTGTCTAGTTCATGGTCAAATCCCTGCAGCCAGCCCACGTTGTCAATGCCTGTATTGTCTTGAGAGGGTGTGCCTCCTCTTCACATGTTGAATCTGTAGATTGCTCTGTTCCAGGATTTGTTTTCTAGCACTGCTTGCTCTGAGACTTCTTTTTAGAAGGAATAGTAAGGTCATCATTGGTTCTGGAATATCTGCTTTGGCTTTGTGTCAGAATTGTCAAATATTTCTGTTGATACGCGTTTGTCTATCTTCTGCCAAGCTCTTCAGTGTTGTAACAGATGGGTCAAATTGCTATGGCTTCTTGCTCCCTGCGTAGGAACCCTCCACCTTGGTGAGAAATAAGACTTGTGTTTTTATTTGCCCATGAGCTGTCCTTTTGAGCATCTAGCCACCTTTTTGTTCAAAGAGGGCATTCTTGGTCACTTCTTCAGCCAGGATGATATGTTGAGATGTAGCTCCTAGTAGCAGAACAAATGTTTCTGTGGTAGAATATTTCCCAAGACATAAGCACTTTTTTTTTCCCTTGCCAAAAACTGTATCCAGACTTCATGCAAAAGCAGCATTTTTTCAGTCCTCTCTTTCTGGGATTTAGGCTTTAAAAAGAAAAGAATCCCTTCATACTCTGAAAATCAGAGCTGTCTTTTCCTTTTGGAATAAGAGAACTACACATTTTTAATGTTTTCTGCTCTTTCTGCATTGGAAATAACAGCTTTCTTCATTACTGCTTGTCCAAATAGATTGCTTATTTTCTTGAAGCATGTATTGAGGTGCTTGACTGACTGATGGGATTTTGAGTCACTGCACAGAGATTTGCCCAGAGCAACATATGCTGCCTCTTACAAATTCCTCAATGACTGTCACTTGTAGACCTCAAACCTAGAGCTGTACTCAGTCCTTCATGATGACTGAAGCATTCAGAATAAGACTGCATGCAGTTGAGCTGTATTGAGAGTGCAATTCTCAAAGAATTATAGGGCCCATTTGAGAGGATGCATGTGGGAGATGTTACTTGAATTATCCTAGATTATGGGCAGACATCTGACACATTATTCTAAGAAAGGATTTTACTTTTTTTTTTTTTTTTTAAGATGTTTGGTCTGCATGACCATCTTTCTGAAATAGTGCTTAAAATTTCCGCTTGGAGTGAAGGTATTGAAAGCATGTTAGGGCTTACTCTACCCTTTTGAAGTATACCATGAAGGAAAAGTGTAACTAGGAGATTGAGATCCATTATAGTTTGGAGGCAAAGTATGGATCAACACATGACCAACCTACCTCAGAGAGCTCAGGTTACTAGTTTGACATTTTGGCTTGCGATTTATTACTCCTGGTAAAAGAGGTTGAATGGNACTAAGCTGAAACCAGGACAGAACTTCAGCTGTCAGCTGCTTTCAGGTCTGTGTGGGAGGTAAATTGGATCAGATACTCACTGTTCATATCTTAAGAGATTAGTAAAGAGGATATTTCCTTAAAGGTTACTGTTTGTTCATTATCATAGGAAAGCAGTCTGTTTAGATTTGACTTTCCAAATAGAAAATATCATCCATGTGATTGAGGGTACTTGATAAACGCACATGTGTTCTTTAATCATCTTCAGATTTCCTAAAGTATAGCTGTGGATGGTCTTCTTTTCCCTCACTTGATCATTTAAGTTGAGAAATTTTATATCTCTATATATGTATGTATAATTATCCCTACTTTTTGTTTATGCCATTCAAAAAAATGTTAACAAGTATTAAAATGAAAGGTTCATTAAATTACTGTTCTTCATTGGTGTTTCTCAAATGTCTTTGTAAAGATGAAGAGCATCAGTTATAAGTGCTTGCACTGCATATTTATTTTATTTATATTTATAAATCCAGCAGGATTTTGTAAAATATGCTGACAGCTAGGACAGATCAAGGAGATTCTAGACATCCATCAGGGCTCATTATAACTGGGTAAATAGATTCAGTATGATAGGAGCATTTGGGAGACTCTTGGGACCAGCTCACTTCAATCCCTGTAATTCTATATGACAGTTTGTATGTTCATAGATGTGGGGAATGCTGATTTATTTTTTTACATCCTACCACATTAGCTCTATCAGAAATTCCCCATTTGTCTTTCTCCTCAGATTTCTTGGAAAAGAGGATTTTGCAAGCAGTTCTTTCACAGAAAAGCCTGAGTAGGCTGTCGAAAAACTAATCTTTGGAAACCACCTATCATGGAAAGGGTTGAATTTTCTGTATCTGTCTCTTCAAATCCAGTTGGACAGCATGGTTTATCAAACACTAGTTACTGGACTTGGGGTAGCCTATATGGCTGGATGATACTGCGTTTATTATATCCAGGCTCAAATTACATAACTGCTGACTTTTTTTCCCTTAAATCTCTGAAATGTTCCGTGGTTATAGAATTGGTTGAAAACAGATTTAATCTTATTCCTAAAAATATCAGTTTGGGCATTCATTTAGTTTCCAGCAGTGTTCCATACATTTGAGAGATGCCTTACAGAATTTTTTTTACTCTACTGATTCAAATTTCAGCTACTTACCAGCACTCTTGGGGATAGCTAAAAGCCAAATAGGGAATGTGAGGGTATTCTCCTGTTTACAAAAGTGACTTGGTGCATCAGGCACCCGTTGTGTACTACTGAAATTTTAGTCCCATGCTCTGCCAGGTGCACAAGAAGCTGGGAGGGGGCACAGCCAGAACAGCTGACCCAAACTGGCCACAGGGCTATTCCATACCATATGACATCATGCTCAGTGTATAAATTGGGGATTTGGCTGGGGGGGGAGCGGGCAGCGATTGCTGCTCGGGAACGGGCTGGGCATCAGTCAGCAGGTGGTGAGCAATTGCATTGTGCATCACTTGTTTTGTATATTCTTTTATCATCACTATTATTATTATTTTCTCTTTCTCTACTATCCCATTAAACTGCCTTTATCTCAACTCACGGGTTTGTTTTTTTTTTCGGTTCTCTCCCCCATCCCACCGGGGAGGGTGAGCGAGCAGCTGTGTGGTGCTTGGTTGCTGATCGGGGTTAAACCACAACAAGTGGAAGTTTGGGAAATGGGAACTATCCTGTAGAAGTGGTAGGGAAGTCAGGATGTCATTCTCATTTTCCTCTTTGTTTGGAAGTCTTTCCTTATTCCCCAACTTGTAGTACAAATTTCTGTCTCCTTTCAAGACATCGTTCCTGAATAAAAAGGGATTTTGCTATATATTGTAAGTTCCACTGGAAATGAAGTACCATGACCTGTGGCAGTTTCAAAGAAAGGGATGTTGCTCCAGTGCACAAAAGCATTTTGATGAGCCATTTTCATTTATAGAGGTTTCTGAGTCATTTAATTTTCCTTTTGCTCCCTGAATCTGCAGAGACACCTCAGTGCCACACTGCTGTCTCTGTTCTTTGGGTTTTCTACAGATGTAGGGTGCCAAGGAAAAATTGTGGTATTGGTGTGGAAGAACGAGAGGAAGCTGCAAGCAATTTGGATATACGTGTATCTCCTGGCAGTGAGGATTCAGAGATGGTCAGAATTCTGATCATGTTACATAGCAGGGATATAGGAACATGAGAGTCTCAGTGCTGGAAGGGAATGTAGTTGAGGAGAGGAGCAGCAAGGGGGAAGTATAGGACTGTCCAGACGTGTACAGCTCTTGGAAGTCTCTCCCCTTGTTTCACATTGACACTTACATTGTTATGTCCATTCAAATTAAAAGGTTATCTGAAACATTCGTGTTTCAGATACACAAATGCATTCATGTGTGTTTTGAGGATGACACAATAGTGTTATCTCAAAATTCAGTATTTCTGGAAGGCTAGATTTTGCTATTCTGAAAAGCTATGAGGTTCTAGTAGGCTACCATAGCAGTATTATAGCTTGAGTGCATATAAGTGTTTGAAAATAAGAAAAATAGCCAAAGAAATACATTAAAAATATGAAAATATATTTGGTTTAAATTGGATAGAAAATAATTTTGTGGATTAAACACTTTTGTTTTTCAAGGATCCACCTGACATACCAAAACCAAAAAATTTACCATTTTAACTAGTACAGCAGTCTTTTTTCAAGTGAGTCATTAGCTGCCTGCTATTGAGAATTTAGAGTCTACATTGGACTCTCTTTGTAATTCAGCTGATCAAGTCCATCTCTATATATCCACTTCTTTTCTGAAAGAGTAGTAAGATGGTTACGTGATCAGATTAGCTCCATGTTCTTAGGTGATTGTGTGGATCAGTGTAAGATTAGGAGAAGGTGGAGCCAAAACTTCAGAGCAGATTTTAAGGTACTTTTTTGTAAAACCTCTGCTTCTGAACTTACATTATTCATATAGGTAGTTAACATGCATTTTTCTTTCAATTTTATTAAAGGAAGTGATTCTCCATTGCAAAATGTGTTCAAGATTCATAGTTCAATCAAAACGCCTCATACTTTATTCGCCCGAGTTTTAGGTAGATTTTCCTGGGTTGTTTTTTTTTTGTTTGTTTTGAAGGAATGTGTTGATCTGCTAAAAACAAGATCTGAGTATGACAGCTTTGTATTTTTCATTCTCTCTTGTCTTTAAAACAAATGAGTCGAAGAAAAAAAAGGGCTGGGGAGGTGGGAGCTTTGTTAGAGCTTACCTTTCAATGGCCAGTATTTGGCAAATTTTTCTGTTTGTCACACTTCATCTGTGCACTGTTTTCTAGTCGAATTTAAAACAGAATAGCTAAGGTCTGAGATATGGTAGCACTTTCATGTATATAAGCTAAGATTATTTTCTGAGCATTTGTCTTGAAATACATTATGAATCTATCTGTAGAAGTCCAGCTGGAGTAGCACAAAGCCAATAATGCTTTTGCAGACTTAGTTTTCAGTATTTGTTTTGTACCAAGAAGATGAGCTTCTCTTGACTGAGAACATCAGCATGGATTGTCTTAACCAAAGGTGGTTTAAAAGATCAGTACATCATGATTTAATAAAATGAAAGATTCTTAAAAAAAAAAAAATCTAAAAAAGAAAAGTTTACCCTGTTTTGGGGTATGTGGTCTCTAGTCTTCCAAACTTTTGTTCCTGCTCGTTTTGTACCTGGTTCTACTCATTTGCAAGTAATCCAGATTACTCAATTAAAGTATCTTTAAAATGGGCCCATTAAGATTAGAAGAAGGGTTCTGCTATATATAGTCCTGATAGACGCTGTAAGGCGGCTTACACATGTTTAAATCCTTTAAAACCTCACTCCTGCTCTTTAATATAATAGACAAAATTGTCAGTCTTTAAGAACAGTTTAGCCTTTTACAAGTTGTGAAGGCATGGTAAACCTTCAACAACATTTTTGGTTAATTCACTTCAGCAGTGACTGGACCTAGTCTCTTTCTGAGTTTTGCAGCCTCTGTAGGAGGCATTCTTAACTAAATACAAATGCAATTTTTCTAATCTGTTTTGAAATTCTGTGGCCAAGTCTTTCAAGTGATTAATGAAGTACAAGCTCATTACACATTAGAGAGCATGAAAGCCACCAGTAGCGTGTGGAATGCATTGTGGTCTCTCTTAGGTCATGTTAATATAAAACAACAAGCATGGAAGCAGAGTAATATCTCCTCAAAAATTACTTCTGATGTTTTTATTGTGGTCCATACATTTTACTAGGTAACCTCTCTGCTAGTGTTTTTGAGTGGTTGCACTAGACATTCTATACTCCACAATCTCCTCTACCAACTGAAATATTTACTGCAGTCTATAACAAGAAAAGATGTGCAAAACATGAATGGTACCTACGAATTTATCAAATACCAGTATAGATAATCAAGGGATGGTAGTAGAATGTGACTAGAAATCATAAATACAACTTCAGTCATCTATATGCTGTGACAGTCCTGCCTCAAGCCTAGAATTGAAAACAAATGGAAGTTCAATACCAGATTAGTGTAATGGTGGTCATCCTAACTTACTACCAGGCTCTGTTTCTCCATTTGTTTGGAGGCACCATGACAAGGAAAACTGAGTATTCTGAGAATGGAGAAAAGAAAATAAATCAGTAGTTATATAAAATTGTCAGCACAAGAGTCCTGCTTTGACAGATCTAATGGGTCCTGCTAAAGGAGGGCTTTCCACAGACAGATGGGAAGAGGGAAGCAAGGGGCATACTTTTTTAAATAAAGTGAACTTTTTCAGCTCTTTGTGGGTTCAGTACGTGTAAGAATCTCTGCTTCTTGGTGCTGTGCTGCCATCTGTTTCCTGTACTCACATCCATGCTTCCAGGAGTTGCTTTTCCTTCTGTGCTGTTTGCTGAATTTTCCATCCCTTGTCAGAGTCTTCTGTTCTGTCACTCCATTTACTAAAATGTGTGTTCCAGACCAAATTAATTCTCGTTGCAGTCTCTTCCCCCCCGCTCCCCTTCCCCTGCCTGTGTAGACTGTTCACCATGTATCTGTGTTTATCGCTGTCCTCTTGTTGCTCACCAAGTAGGCGGTCCAGGAGAGTTTCACTGCTCAGACCCTTTCTCTGAAGTTTTGATTTCTGTTAAAGTAAACATTGACCTGAAAACATTACAGTTTTATAGGTAAGAATCAGTTCAGGCACCCAGGAGCAGAGGACTCTTCCAGGATTTCCTAATTTCCCCGCCCCCGCTTTTGTTCATTGCTGTGCAATATGTGCAGACATGAAATAGAGCAGATTTATTCTAGTTTTGCACCATCTGCTTATCCAGTATAATTTTGAAGTTTAAACTTGAGCCCAGATGTATCCATCAATGTTCTTAACTGATTACGTGTAAGCCAGAGTAGGCTTTGGGTTTTTTTCTTTGGTGCTGGTGGATAAATGCCATGAATCAAAGCAGCAGATGCTTGTGCTTCCTCAAGCTCTGTGTTACGATAGCAGGTACTGCTCCCTCCCTACCCTAAACTTATTGGAAACTTTGAGAAAATTATAGCCAAGAAGAGATACCGTTATTCTTATGTTCTTTTTTTATTACATTTCATGTTAGTCTTGCTGTCTATTACCCTTTACTTGATGTATAGCATCAGCAGCTTTCCTAAAATTAGAACATTGGAAGAGATCCTGAGTTAAGTCCCATTCACTGCTGTTGAATATACATCAGGTTTCAGATCCTGTTCAAATTCTTACCTGAAAGGATTGAGTATTTGGATTGTTTGGTTTTGTTTTGTTTTTTAATTTCCTTGGGTGATGGGGGTGGTGGTGTTTCTTGTGCCGCCATAGTTCTTATTAAAATAATATATTAGAATCTCAGTGTCTTGATGGCTGTGGAAATTGGAAGCATATTTGTGGATGGAGTTTCCATGACCAGCGTACTCCATTTGGGTTAAAGTCAGTTTTGCTTTTTCATTTAAATAACTTATGTCCTTTCTGTTTGGTTATCCTGATCACATTTGACTAGAGATCAATCATGTTACTTATTAGCCAAGCTCTTCATTTCCTCTTAACCAAGAAAGCAGAGTGTCCTTTTTATTTTGTTTACTGTGCCTGTTCCAGCTCCGAATTTCTGGAATGTTAAAGTGGCAAAATAAAATAAAACTTTAAAAAAAAAAAAGTTTTATATTTATATGTACATTGTATGGCTTTGTCACACTTAGCCATATGGAAGTTCATTGTGCTGTTCACTGTGATTTAGGGGAAAAAATATGATCAATGTATGTAATATTATGCATACCTCATAAGAAAGAATGGCATTGTAAAGAAAACACTTCTCTAGCATTTAGGAGAATTTAGTGGTGATACGCTGAGTAAAATAGGTAATTTGAATATACAATGAAATTCTGTAAACATTGAAAATACTGGAGGATGGGAGAGTACTTGAAGGGAAGGTATCACTCTGTGTTTGCCTAATTCTCATCCCTAAATACTTGCTTTCTTGTCAGTGTGAGAGACAAGTGTTAAGCTAAGATCGTGCTTTTTGTTTTACCCAGTACTTCTGCTTTTATGTTATTTTAGCTAAGGGGTTTCTTACCAAGTCATCTATGTCTGGTGTAGCTATCATATGAAGTCTTTCATTAGTGTAAATTTGATGATACTTCTCTATAATTTGTTCGTGTGTGGGTTTTTTTGTTTGTTTGTTTTGGGTTTTTTTGGGGGGGCGCATGGGGCATTTTATAAGTAGTAAGGTATTACTGCAGGGATTGATTAAAAGCATAGAGGTGCGTAGGTAGCTTTCTGGTGCTTCTGTAATCAAATAAAATTGGATTTTGTACAGATCGCATTTGATACACATGCATCTCAGATATGAGTCTCCAGTCTTCCTACCATCTGTTGGCTATTGATACTCCCCTCTTGTAGAGCACGTAAGATGAAGCAGCAGTGGACAGTTTTCTGACTGCTATCCTGCAACTACTTTTCTACATTTCATAAATTACCAGATGGCATTGGTGTTCTTCAGTTTAATGAGAGATTGAAGGTGCTAAAGACAGTTGATATGCAATTCTTCTTAATCATAGAGGTAGAAATATAACCACTCCTAGACAGATTAGCAGAGCTCACAATTTGCTTTATAATGCCAAAGTTGAACCAAACCTAATTAGTCAACAGAGGATGGGTACTGATCGTTTGGATGCCAAACTGATACTGCTTTTCTGATGCCATCAAGAGTCCTGCTGTTGTCTTATTTTCTGTCTCCAACATTAGTTTCAGTACCACTGTATCTAATACCAAAGTTTCTTTTTTAAAAATAAAAATCCTGTCTACTTTTCAGCTCCAAACCCAATGATTTTGAGATTTCTATGTATCCTGTTCTTCCCCAAACCTTCTGTAAGAGGAATATAACTCAAATCTTTAGCTTGCTCTACATCAAAGGAGCTTACCAGATTCCATCTGCACAGAGTGTTGAAGCTTTTCCTAAATATGACTTCTCTTGGCTTGGCACCCCTTCTTTTTGAACATAGAGCCTTCTCAGTCCCAGCCCAATAGTTTCCTTTTTTTTCTTTATCGGTATGGCAGGAACATCTTTGTAGAAATTATTCTCCTTCTTACTTCCTACAGATGTCCCAGTCACTCATTCAGCACTTACTTCCCAAGAGTCCTGATGAGAAAAATTAAATTACTGTCAGAAAACTGCAAGACCAGCAACCTGAAGATGAGATACATGATAAAGTAGAATTAAGCAATAGTAAGGAATAGCCTTAACACTGTTACATATGAGGTGCTACATAGGAGGAAATGTGATTCCTCTAACTGATGACACCATCATACTTTCTTAACAGAAATCTGTAGGCTTGTCCAACAGCTGTCACAAAGAACTGCAGATATTTTCAGTACTGAACAGGCTGTAGCACAAGAAAATGCTTCTATTATCTGGTCTTTCTCATGCTTGCTTTCCTCTCACAGAGGCAGCATAAAAAAAATCTCTTATGTCAGAAATCTCAGCTACCATTCTTTTGTAGCATGTTTGAAGTTTAGAGCTTTAATCTTCCAAAACACCCAAGAAACAGGTGAGAGGCTTAAAAGATAATTTCTCAGGTATAAATGAGTAAAATGAGGTGACTTACCCAAGGCCATGCAGTGCAGCAGTGGCACAGCAGGCGTAGACTATTCTCTCTCTGCATCTGGGCCCTTCCCCTAAGGGATATTGCTTTGTAAAAAATGTCATTTTCTCACATTCCTCTTAGGTTACCATCCTGTCGATCTTAAACTCTTTTGCTATTAACGATAGCATTGGTAGTGGTGTAAATAATGTTTTTCGTTTCTCTTGTCAGACAACCTCATCAGTCTGATTTAGTGCTGGTAAATTATTTGATCTGTACTTCATGTGTAAAATGGCACTTGATGCTGTTTTAAAAAAATAAGATACTATCTTAAACTACTAGCTTTTGGCTTTAAAGGACAAAAGTCAGGGCTATTTAAGAGACTGTATTGTCATAATCTTGGTGGGGTTAATTATAATTGCTCTTGCTAGAACATCAGATTTATAGTTACCTTGATAAATGAAGTGATATACCAGAAACTGGTTCACAGAATGTTCTTCTGTAGCGTAATATTTTTTTCTTCTTCTCTGGTTAGCCTGTAAGCCTTGATGCTCACTGTCTGAAGAGTGTGTGGTTAGAAAGTGTTACAGAATGTAGCATGATAAATCGTTCATGGTATTTAGACGACTGTTTGAAGGAACCTTAGTTTAGAGATTTCCTCAAGATTTTTGCGTTTTAGAGCCCTCTTTGTCAATCTTGCATTTTCTGAGTAAATTTGATGCCTGTGGGGAGTGAGGGTGCAGCTACTAAGAGCAACACATTACCCAGTTCAGCATCTGCTTGCTGCAGACACCCTGGCTCTCCTAGTGTTGACTTGTTATAATCTGGCATCACGTGGTCTCCTGGTGAAGGTGGTGGCTGCAGAACGTTTCCTTTAACTAGAAAGGTTTTACAAGTGGGTCTGTTTATCCTGAAGTCCAAAGTATTCAACTGAAGGAAAGACTTACTTGTTTTGAGTTCATATTTTATGCTGACAGCATGTAAGTACCTCACTTCAGGAAATGTTTGTCCTGAATAAGCTATTACTATTTTGCTGCCTGCCTTTATATCTAAAAATGAAATGCGTTTAGTTTAGTTTTATTAGTACACGGTGCTGCTTAAAAAACACAATCTGTTTTTCCAGGATTAACGTTGTACATAATTCTAGAGAGAGAGTTTGAATCTCTAATGCCATTTACAAGTGGATTGAGGTTCATGCCAAAATTCTGGAATTTGGTTTTTTTCTTTTCCTTTCCTGACCTCCCATAGGAACATTGTCTTACTTGGAAAATATTTCGCATATTTCCTGCCTTGTAGTGCTAAGTTCTTTATCTAATTAAAGTCCAGTAATTTTAAAGTATGTTTGATATTGTTTTTTCAACCACTTTTATTTCCCATTTCTTAACATTTAAAATTTAGAATTTTTAGTTCTTGATTCTAAATGTACGTATTTCAGATGTGTATTCTGAAGTTTTCTTTTTTTTTTTTCATAGGTTAAAACTGATCTGTATCAATCTTTTTATTACTATAGAAATGATAATTGTTAGTAGAAATGCTTGTTTTAATTGGGGGGAAAAATGGTTACTGTGAACTATAGATTAAAAACACAAATTTTTAAGGTATAATAGATGTTTGCTTTGCCTAAACACAATTATTTCAAATTTTATTTCAGTTAATATTTATAAATGTAAAACTTCACATAGCTTTTAATTACAAACATAGTGCTTAATAAAAATGTTGGGGTTTGACAGGTTTTTTTTCTTGTATTAAAAAGCTGTAACAAATGCTTATTCTCTGAGATTTTCAACATTTTTGTAATTTAATTGCTGAAGTTCAGAGGAAATTAATTGCAGTGCCTTCCTTT
>VZTL01044603.1:95768-105947 GCA_013400535.1 Scopus umbretta | reverse complement strand
AAGAAAAAAGTCTTACAATACAGTCAGTTTAAAAGTATCACCATAATGAACTATCAGCATAACACTTATCACTGATGCACTAATGCAGATGTGATATGTTCTGTTTCTCCCCCTGTATTTCATCTCACTTAGGCCACCATATTGTAAAAAGATAAATACAAAGAAATACTTCTTTCCTGATGAACCCAGAATGAGCGTGAATTCAGAGAGAACAGAATCTGTGCTTAGCTACCCCTGCAACATTTTTGCAATGCAAAGCCTAATTACCTGCTTGGCAGTTAGAAATACAAAAGTTTTTCCACTGAATATTTTTTTCCTTTCATGATGCTCAGATAAATCCAGTTTTTCAGTGCCAATGGAAGGCTCATCAACTGGAGGATAAAAGCTGCAAGAACAGAAAATTAAAGTTACAAAATTCAGATTTACCTGTCAGTACTGACTCATAGTCCTTTCTGTTTTAGAGTAAAGCTCTGAAATTAAAATGCTGCACTGCTCTCTTAAAAGTATTTATATAAATATTTTTCAAGAGATTGTTAAGAAGAAACAGAGCCTCTAATTTCTCAACATCTGAGCTAAGATCAAGACTTTCTACTTCAGTAACTAAGAGGACAACACTTTTAGGAATGTATTCAAGCTATCCACTTCCAGCATCTACTGTACACATATCTACATTCTCCACTAACAATATTGACAAACGAGACTGCAAACTCATTCTGCACTTACTCTAGCTAACACAGAAACTCCACACAAAGTTAGTCATCTTGCTTCTGCTACGCTTCAGGTGGGAACAGCCACCCCTCCTCTTTTATTGGATCAAAAAATTGTGTACCACCACGCTACATGACAGCAAATAAGTAAACTTTTCTGGCTGGTGAGCTAGAGAACTGGACTGATTCACCCTGCAGATTCTCAACTGTTTCGTCCAATACAAGAAAAGTGACCAGGAGTTCAGCTGGGGAACAGACTAGGCAGACGTGAAATTCCACCCTGAAGGTCTAATTATTCTCACAGCCTGTGATGTCAGGTCTAGTTAACTGACAGCATGCCCACATCATAAAAAGCCTCTAAAGTCAAGACAAGCATCTAACTGATAATTTCAGGGTCGTATTTACAGGATCTTTGAGCCACATATTCACTGCTACAGCAGTTCTGACAGAGCAAGGTGAAGGCACATGCTAGAAAGGAGGGAAACTATAGGTTGATTTCAACTGTGCTATACTGCATCTGTACTTAAATAGCAGTTATGTACGTACTCTGAACAAAGAACTACTTATCTTTATTTTGACTACTGATTATACATCCTTCTCACACTACTACACAGGAAAAAAAAAGATGCTGAAACACACTCCCACAATCTGGTTTAACAGCCCAATAAATTACACTACGTTACATACATACACATGGATATGTTTTTAATTTTTTTCCTCCTTTATGCAAAGATTAGCAGATTCTAAGCAAGAAACATACTCCATGAAATGATGAAATATTTAAGTTTCTGAAAAAAAATGCATTTATTACATAGGTAACTTAACCATCTGTAAACATACAGACATTCTTCAGACACTGCAAATATTCACATACTTACAGCTGAACACAAAAATAAGCATGTACTGTGTACTCTTCTACTGCATCCAAATACGTAATTCAATTACGATAGGCTAAAATGTACTATATAGTTACAGTTAATTTTAAATAATCTTTGTTCTTTTTTGTTCTTCACAATCAGTTCCTGGAGCTTTATGTACACAATGGAAATTAACCAGCAGAAAACCATCAGGTTACGAAAAATTAGTATTTGATAAGTTTCAGCAACCTGTTCAAGCCTGTTTACAAAAATATTGTTCCATTGAAGTTGAAATAGATATGATAAATTCTATTAATTTTAAGAAATAGGGCAACTCAAATTTGAGTTACCAAGCCAGAAGACTTCTGATACCAAGCCCCACAGAGACAGTTATTAACCTAAGATAAATACAGGGGACAAAGTTATTTTTAAAAACCAAAGGATGAGTGAGAAGGGAGAAACAGCATTTTCCATTACTTCAGAACTAGACTATGGTTTCTCTAGAAATACATTTCAAATGTCCATTTTTTAATTTTAGCAGGAACCTTCAACTGATCATTTCCTCCTCAAAGAAACCTTTGATTTTCCTTTGAAACTCTTATCAAATCCTGATGTAAGCTCAAAGGCAACATAATCTTTTTCCACCTTATGATTCTGAAGCACTCCTTGTACTCTCTCCCCATAAGCTTTGAACAGTAACACCATTACCCAGAGAAGACCCTCTGCAGTCCTGAATCTTTCAATAAATAGATTTTGATTCTTGATAAGTTTCTGTTAAAGGCTCAGTTACTTTCCTACTTTTTCAAAGCCCTGCACTATTTATCCTGTACTGCTGTAATAAAACACATTATTTCATATAAGGCTGCACTTACGGAGCTATTAGCGAAATCTTCAGTTATTTTTCTTCCTTGCATAGGTTACCAGAGACTATCAGAGGACCGGGGGTAATACAATTCACCGCAAAAAAGCATCAAGTAAGAAGACACATTCATTATGTCAACTGCAGGCTTGCAGTTCTATGAAGTCTTAGTCTTAGTATAAACAATAAGTTTTACTTCTCTTTTTTTAACTTTAAGATTTTATTTCCCTAAGATTTTTTTTAATCAGATCTACAGTAGCAATCAAGATTTAATTAACAGTATCACTCTGTATTAATTACCACATCAATATGCCTTTCTCATTTACTATGCAAACTTATTTCATATCCAAGTTGTTTAGTGTCTTGCGGATGTACCAACTCAGGTCAGCTCTAACTACAGCGCACAACGTAGAGATTCCCTGTACAAGTTAAAAGCATTTTTGGAAATTGAACGCAAACAGTTGCTAAGTAAATTTCCAATATCTTCCCACAAGCCTCATCTTAAAAATATCACCTTTTTAAGACACTGTAATTATTTTAAATATAGAACTGCTTATTACACCAGCTGTCTCATTTGGGTTGAATGCAGAACTCTCTGTGAAAGCTAAGTAATAGATATACTGCTAATGTCAATCATGTTTAGTGAACTCAATCCCTCTCAGGGTCTGAAAAGTTAACAAAAATGTTAAAAAAAAGGAAACATACCCATCTGATTCCATTTTAGGGAGCACTTAACAGCTCAACCATACTGCCACTTCTCAAAGGAATGGACAACACGCACCTCAGTTTCAAGAGCCCAAACCACTGTCAGCTTGTGAGCGCAACAGACAGTAACAGCAGCCTTACAACTAGGCAGCAGTGGACCAAGCAAATTTCAGGTTGAACAACCAATTGCTAGCTTGTACTACCTGTACTTAAAAAAAAAAAAAAAATCTGCTACAAAACCTTATGTTCAATATTTCAGAAAGAACTAAATAGTTTGTTTAATTTTCTCATGCCCTTCCAAAACAACGTAGAAGTGTAAGTAGAAGGAAAAGTTAAAATCCGTGGTTTCCCCCTTTCTTCTGAAAACTGGAGACTAAATGAGCTTTAAACCACTCACAAATTGACTGGTTTGATGTATTACATAAACCCCTGCAAATGTAAACCAGCATCTAGAAACTGAGGAGTATTTGCTACGAGTTGCTCCACAGCGGCGCTTGGATTGCTCCAACAAGGTACTGTCACATTCTGTGACACCTATTTTCACACGTAGCAAGTGCAGCGTATCGTGAATCCTCTGCAGTTTTGCTTCCATTACCGAATGTGCACCACTGAGGTCTGTCTAGCTGCCCTTTTTTCTCCCTGTTCTTCAAACTGTTCTACCAATGGCTATCATCAGACCCATTAAAGACAATTAAATTGCTATGTCCTAACACATTATGTATATACATCCATACATATGTAAAAACAACAAAGTGATTTCTCTTCTTCACCACTTATTTCCCCCAACAAAAATGTCTGGTGCCCAGCATCCAGCTGGTTAAAACAATACATGCAGAAAAATCATAATGCCTTGAACGCATTTAAAGTAATTTCACAATTTTTTCTCCCTGTTAACTAACATTAAGTGTTTTTCAAATGCCAAGTATGCTTACAATTTCCATTCATTATGTATTTCATTTCACAGTATCTTCCAAAGCATACAAAGAGTAGAAGCAATAAAAACACAAGTACCCATGCAGTTCACCTTTTAAAAATACACGATGGAAATTCTCACCCACATAAATCATGTGTTCATAAAAAAAACCCCCAAACAAACAGAACACAACTCCTTTTTCAAGGAAAGAATAGTAGCAATACAGGCTCAGATTAAATGCTTTCATACAACAACAGGCTTTTTACACTGTTCTACATGGAGAAAATAGCTGAAAGGGCTATTTTGCAGTACTTATTTATTCCAAAGTAAGAATTCCCTTTTCAAGTTAATTTAATCATATCAGAATATGGTATTTTATTTTATTCTCACATAGTATTTTATTCTCATACAGTGAACAGCAATGAACACTAGTCTCACTTCACCTCTTAACAGATAATTAAAACCCCCTGCTATTTCAGGGAATTCAATGGTCAGGCTAACTCTGCTCTGAACAAGTTTACAGTAAACTCAGTAACTAACTGCGTACTTGGAAAATATGTCTACATAACAAAATATGTTTGATGTAATTTCTTTTATAAAAACATAATTTTCTTTAATGTATCAACTCCCAAAAGAGTTTAAATGTTGCTTCATTTCAACAAAATGCTTCATATCAACAAAAAAGTTCCAATTTAGAGCTAGTAACATCTCTAAGCAGACAGCCAATTCTGAGAGCTCATTTTATAACTCTAGGGGTGAGAGCAAGGAAATTACCTGACTATTAAAACATACATCATATTAAGCATTTTTCCACAAATAAAGTTACTGTAATTCACATATACCGTCAAATATAATCAGATAAATATGTAGTTATTCGATAATCTAACTCCCATAAATTTAATTCTGTGACATTGAAAACATGATACTTACCTTTCATGATTTGGCAACTGTTGCCTGGACTGAATAGCTTTGATTAATTCAACAAAGAACTCCGGTTTTATAATTGGTCGACCACAAATCAAAGCACATATAGTCTGAAAAGACAGGAAATATATATCTACTGTATGGAAAAAGTTCACGAGAATATGGTTCAACTGACATTAGCTTTTTAAGGTTTCACAGGTGGAGAAAGTCACACAAATACAACAATACTGAATTCTGCTGCTGAAAAACAGCACAGTTTTGCTGTTAACAGCCTAGCTTTTAATTGCTATCTTGACCAAAGTTACGAAAATGTACAAGGCAACTGACAAAATCAGTAACAGTCTTCAAAACTGGCTTTTTTCATTTTCTTTCCCTCCAACCTCCCATCAACATACATCTCTCTCTGAACTTGTAAGAGTTGACTTCATTGCTTTGTAAAGGAAAATCTTGAGCAGGTCTAGAACTTAATTTGCATTTGCGGGAAAACTGCAAGGCAACACTATCAATATGCAAAAGCTCAACATACCTTAACAGTAACTTTTACTGATACCATTACAAGGTGAGTACACTCTTTTGTCCATTCATTCACTACAAGACCTCCAAGCTGCTGGATTGCTTGATTTAAAGCAGTTTTCTGAGCAACATCTAAACATGAGGAGCAGACAACCAAAGGTTCATATTCTACTCTGAAAAGAACAAGTAAAATAGAATTGCTTTAGTTATTTCAGTCAACCATTATAATGAATAGAGCTGACTTAATGATCTTGTTTGTGCTGCAGGGAAATCTGGGGAAGGGGAAAAAAATATCAAAAACCAACAAAAAAAACAACCCACAAACCAAAAAACCCCCCATGACTCTTACCTAAATTGAAGACTCTGCTTTAAAATTTCCTGAAGAAAGTAAATACTGATTTTTATTCAGAAAAATTAACAACATTTTGACTTGATATCTGAAATATTTCTAAGGACTTTTAGGTCTTTCACAGGTGTCACATAGAATTAGTGCTTCAAGAATACTACAAGGTCAGGGAATATCAGAAGAAATTGAGTGTGTGCTTCCAAAGGCAAAAGTGTGCTCAACAGAACAGTCCATGAACAGATTAGTATTAAAAAAATATATAAATATCATACAATGCAAATTCGAGTAACTTTTTTTCCTAACACTGCTGTTACCCTTGATCATAAGCCTATATACATGCTTGTAGATCTTCCGTATGGAGTTACAGCATGTCAAATGCCATGATTTGATTTGGTTTAGTCTACAAAGCAGAAAGAAATTTAAATAATCTTTCTGGTACAACAGTCAGAATGTATCTGGTCTCACGGCATGATTCCTGTACCACATGTCAGGTATGTTTAAGTGGAGGAGAATGCCATCTTTTCTACCAAATAATACCAGCAGCAGTGACAAAACAGAGTCAAATTTTAAGAAACAAAGCCAACTTCTCTGTTTTAATGTTGATTTTAATGGTCATTAGAATTTGTTCTATTTACCTGCCACTTAAACATTATTTCAAGGAGTGCTTCATATATTCAAACAGACAGCAATGACTACCATGTTAAATTTGAAAAATCAGCAAGGTGGGTTCGCTAAAGAGAATGCAGGCATATATGACAGCCTATGAACAATTTTAATCTCTCAGTGTCAAAATAAATTGTATTATAAAAATACATAATGGAAAACCATTGCAGAAGCATGTATGGAACACAGGCAAAACGTTACCCCCCGTGCTTTCTAAAAACTCATCACCGCTATATTGCTTGCCAAGTTGTATGACGTACAAAAATACTCTTTTCAAAAACTGCAATTTCCTACCTGATATTTTACAATCAAAGCACTTACCTAAACTTGCTCTCAAAGACTCCAAAGTTGATTCTGTCACCAGACTGCAAAGACACTGAAGCACCATTGAGTTTTGATCCATTAACAAAGGTACCATACTTAGATGTATCTGTTACTGTTAAAATAGGGACTGAGAGAGAGTGGCTCTGAAAATAAACATAAGCAAGCCATTATAGTTTATCAGAATTAGGTAGTTTTATCAGAAATAGTTTACTACCATTATGCATCAAAGCAGCAGATAAATAAAAGCCCACAAAATACCATCCTAAATAAAGACTTTGGACAATGAGGCTGGCTATGTGTAATTGTTTATCTTCTGGTTTTCACTGTGAAGGAATGAGAGAAAACATACGTATTTTTAGCTTCAGAACTTTTGTGCTTCTTGCACTCAGTCTTTCTGGAGGCTGTGCAAAGCAATCATTCGCTGACCCAAAGCCTCTGCTAGTGCGATTTAGCAAGGCTCTGAGATTTATTATTGACGCTTCCACCAACCATTCAGCCCTGGCATAGGTACTCAAGTCACTTCCCTCACTTCCTTCCATGAGCATTGCTAGTTTTCCACAAGCAGCAAGGCATGGTGACACCAGCAAGTCTTGAGAAGAGGTCAGACGCTGTCATACTTCCCAAACGGTTCACGAGCCAATGAGCACACTATCAGCCTGTTTTCATGAAACTTTGCCACGTAAGTTATACACTATTTGTAGTATTAAAAGAACAAATAAATTTCATGTATTTCATTTCAAACTCTATATAAGGTTACAGAAATGAAATTCCTGATGACTGGCTTCAAAATGTCTGTAAACATTGTGACACGTAAGTGATGGCAAATTGCTGCTTGCTAATTCTCCTTGGTACATTTTTATTTTTGGTCCCCTAAGCAAATACACAATCGGTTATGTGGAATGAAACACAAAATAAGCCTGCAGTAAGACAACTGAAGCACTTTCCAGAACCAAGACCTAAAACTTGTCTATGTAATGAAATTTAATTGCATAGTTTTCCTGCTGTGATTATTTTAATACAAATTCCTAGTGAATCTTCACTCTGGGACAAAAGGAATGCTCAAATGGGAGCTTGGAACAGTAGAATTATGACACGAAATTTCTCAACACAGGCAAGCAACCCAGAGAAAAAAGAAAAGTAAGTTAAGATTAAGAAAAGACGGGTGGTCAGTGGTTCTACTCCAGGTATAAAACACCAGTGAGAGCAAAATGAGAAGTATCATGTGAAATGATAAAGAGAAGAGGTCATGTGAAGTATCCACATAATGTATTGATAATGCAGTAAAACGCTGGCTACTTACAGGGGTTGTTTCAGGACGACTTACTGTCAGAACTGCATGACTTCGGCTGATGGACTGATCATCCTGAAGTAAAATTGTGCAGTTTTTGCGTCCAACAACGTATTCTGTACCACTTAAAAGCCGATATGGCTCTCCTGAAAATAAACAAGAGACAGAAAAATACCAACTTACAAAAAACTCCAAAACACTCAAAGCACTTAGGAAACATTCAGAAGTTTGTAGTATATCTGAAACTCAACTTTGTCATGCATCATTTATTAGGCTGACTAGAATTATGCGTTTATAGACATCTTTCTTCCCTTCTTCCTTGCTTTGACCATCATAAAAGGATACATTTTATGATAAACAAAGCAGTCACAAAATGGCAGCACACTTTTTTCAAGGACAATATAATTTTACTAATACTTTGCCTCTTTTCTCTCATATTACTTCTTGAAGATTATGTGTTACACATAGAGGAGGGGAAAAAAAAAAAAAAGATTACTAAGATAGCTTTTCCAAAACACACATTTTAAGGGCATAGAATTTTTTGAGGGTAAATAGTTTATTTACAGAACTTATCACGAGGTTCAGAGGAAAATGTCCTCGTAATGAATGTGGGAAGATCTGCAATGTAAATCAAACCAATACTTAGTAAGCTCAGTCTCTGACCTAAGCTTTAGCTCATTTTTTGTGTCTGTCATCTAGACCATACGGCGGTTTTTCAGTGAATGGCTTGACTACATCCAAAAGGTGCGTGTTACCTACTGGTCAAAAAACCCAGAAGTTTTAGACAAGAAGAAATGGCCTCAAGTTGCGCCAGGGGAGGTTTAGATTGGAGATTAGGAAAAATTTCTTTAGTGAAAGAATGGTGAAGCATTGGAACAGGCTGCCCAGGGAGGTGGTGGAGTCATCATCCCCGGAAGTATTCAGAAAATGTGTAGATATGGCACTTTGGGACATGGTTTAGTAGGCATGGTGGTGTTGGGTTGACAGTTGGACTAGATGATCTCAGAGGTCTTTTCCAACCTTAAAGGTTCTATGATTTTAAGTGTTTCCTGATGAAAATGAATGAATAATTCCAGATTAAATTCTAGCTATCAAGCCTGGACAAATAACTCCCCAAATAATACGAACTGCGTGGAAACGATCATCCTGAGTACAACGACAAGACCAGTGTTTTGGCTCTTGCTCAAGTTTTCAGAGATAGCTCAGCTGATTTCAATACGAACAGGTACTGTTCCCACCAGGAGATAAACCAAACAGCCAAAAATTCATTCCCAATGAATTAGGAAATAAAGAGCAGATACAGTTGTGATAAGACTGCTCGTTACACAGAAAACATTTAAGCCAAAAAGAAATGTATTTATTATATGATCCCTATTATGAAAGTTACCAACATATCAAAGCTCCTACAGATAAGGAAACTGATGAAGAAAGGCACAGCAGCAACTCAAGTTTCAGAACCCTGCATCCAAGAAACAACGCGATGTCTTAAATTCAACACTTGGTCCTTGAAGCATCAACGTAGTATTTAGACATCTTTTCCGAGAGACTCCCGAGGTTGACTTCCGCACCTGGGCTCAATTCTTCAGGTTATTTTAAAGCAGCACCCTGCGGCGCGCTTCACTGGCTGCAACAGCACCTGAAGGCATCCCAGATGTATAAAACAGCAACGCAGAACGCCCTGCTCAATTTAACGGGAGCTGCGGGCCGCAGTGCTCAAAGGAAAAACGGCGGCCCGGCCGCGGCCGAGGGCCCAGGGCGACGAGGGCTTCTGTCACCACTCGTCCGCGCCGAACCGACGCAGCTTTGCCGGGGGAGCACGGACAAGCCAGCCCGCCTGCAGACNGCGGCCCGCATGCGCGGCCGGAGGGAGGTCCTTGGGCTCTCGGCAGCCGCCCTCGGGGCCTCCGCCTCGCCCCGGCCCTCGGTCCCGGGCCTTGTTTTAGCGTCCCCCGGGAGCTGCCGGCCCCCCGTGGCCTGTGACGGCTGCGGCCGGGAGCGACGGCGCCGGGCTGAACTGAGGCGGGGCTCCGGGGCCCAGGGGCAGGGGGCAGGGGGGGGCCTCAGGGGAGGCTGGGGAAGG
>VZTL01044603.1:84597-95729 GCA_013400535.1 Scopus umbretta | reverse complement strand
GAGGCTGGGCAAGGCCTGGGGCCCCCCCCCCCACCCCAACAGTGGTGTCCCTCTGTCGTGCCCTTCATAGGGCGCTGGCAGCCCTAACAAAATGCACTGCATGAGGAATGGGAGATAGTACAGAGATTCATCTCTTACTGAAAGCAACTTTCGGATAAAAAGAAGTAATAAACTTACTAGAATTTTAAGTAAAAGAAAGAAACGGCTGGGAAGTTTGAAGGCCATTTGGCGGGTTACCAAGGTCTCGCTACTCTTTGAATTTTCTGGAAAGGAACATCAGAGGACAGATACGGAGAAGCCATACATGCTTGACTCCAGTCATGCATATTTGAGGTATGGCTCAAACTATCTATTTCTCCTTGTGCTATGCAGCTCACAAGGAGCAGGGTGTCAGATTCCTGATGTCCATAATCATATCAGCCAGCAGCTGGACAGCACATTTCCTACGGGGCAGTCGGCCTGCTTCTCAGGTAATGAATATTGGTAATTGTTTGCCCTTTACCTTTGCAAAACAGCAAAAGCTTCTGGAGGTATGTCCACAGTTAGTTAAGAAGTCTTAGTATCAGAAAACCCATGGAATTGAAACAGAGTGGGGAAACTCAGAATAACTTTTCTAATACGAAAAGGTTAATTTTAAATATACAGAAACATAAATGGGAACTGTCAGATATGTTTTTGTAGAATCATGATCTGTTTAATCTCCATATGTTATGACTAAGTATCTTTTCTCCTTAAATGTTCACTTAGATACTTTTTTATACTTTCCCTCCTATGCTTCTCCTAAGATAAATGATCCCAGTCTCCTTCATCTCTTTTCTTGCGCATTTTCTTCTCCTTTGTTTGATTTTTTTAGTCTCTCATAATTTTGCAATTTCAGTTTTGGGCTGGGGTGACTAGAAATACAGAGCATATCCTAAATAAGACTATTTCTCAGCCTTATATAACCATACTTAAATATTCTCTGTATTGCCATTACTCTATCTCTTATTTATCCTATTGGCTTGACTTTTGTCATCACATCGGCATATGAGAAATCATCATCATAAGCCACCATATGAATCCCGTAAACCCCATTATCATGTTTATACTTTCAATTTCCCCACATTTATCCAATTTTATTTTATTTTCTGATACCATGTTTTCCTATTCATTTACCTTCTAGACTTCTTGAGTTCTTGCTGTCTCTCTGATCCTGATTGACCTAACCGTCTGTCCTCTACTTGTTCTTTTTTTCAATTCATAAATAAATGATTCAGCAGAGTCACAAACTCGGAGACTCTCAGAGCAGAAAGAGGCGTTTCAGACATTCATATGGACTACAGGCTTAACTTGCATATGACTGGTGAAATGGTACCACAGTTGACTAACCCCTGCGAAACAGCATCTAAACAGAATATTGAGGTGATTTATCATTAAGCTTTTGCCCTTAACAGAAATGTAGGTCTGCGTTATGTTCATGTTGGTATTTTATCCCTGACCTAGGATTTTTTTTTTTTTCCTTACTGGCCTTTTGTCTCAAAAGTCTTTTGGACTATTTATTTAAACTTCATCATCAGGTGCTATGCATTTTTTTCGACAAGGTAGTTTGAGTGGCAGAAACAGCATAGGCATGCAAGTTTACAATGAGGACTCGGGTTTCTGCTGAGCTCTATGTCATGCCACTTCGCCAAACTCTTTAAAGTCTAAATTATGCCTGCCAGCTCTTATATATTCATTACCTCTTAGACATTTCTGTAAGAGATTATTGAGACATAATTATCTTTGCAGAAGACTAGTGCTAGTTTGACACTTTCAGATCATGCTTTTCTAGTTATCGTTTTCCATTACTTTTTCCCCTACAGATATTAGATTTACAGTCTTATAATTTCTCATGTTACCCTGCAAGATTTTTTAAAAAACAGGTGTTTTCTACACTGCAAACCTGACTTACTTTAAACCAGAGATTGGATGCTTTAATACTTCAGTTAAGCTATTCTTAAACTTTTCCTAAACTTGTAAATAAGTATGACTGAAACTGAAGTAGGACTTTATGGAGTAATAGCCTATTAGGCCAATTTATTTTCCTTGTAAAATGCAGGCAGTCTGCCTTCAATTGTAGCTTTCAATTTTTAGATCGTGAGACATGAAAGTGTTACTGCAATTTTCTAAATTTGTCTGCTTCCTAGTCTTGGAGACCACTTTCTTCTTATAACCAAAAAAATAACAGATCTGGTATAGGAATTGCACCTCATCAATGAACGTTGCTGAAAAACGTTTTCTGAAATTTAGTTTGGTCATATCTTCTTGTTCACTTTTATCACCACCATGCAATGATTCTTTCAGAGTTAGCTGTTTGGCACATTTGTATCTTCCAACGCATAAAAGGTTTGCTTTTATAGTTTGTTTCCTCTTACTTGTTAGCTTCATTCCAGTGAAGCTTTTTAAATTCAGTAGTATTTGTTCACTTTAAAACATCTCTTGAATTATTATATTCAAGAGATACTCCCTTTCTCCAACTTTCCTTTTTTTGTTCAATGATTAGATAGCTCTTGAGACTCTGTGTGTTTTGAATTAACTTATTTGAATGAAATATTACTATCTAAACCTTACAGTGACTCTTTAACACCTTCCAGGTATTTGACATATGGCTTTAATGATAATGTGGCAATTACAGCTCGCTGGTGTGGCACTGTTGCTTCAGTGGCTGCCAGGGGGTATGCAGGACCAGTAATTATCTTACATACTGTCCTGGTTTCAGCTTAATTCAGAGTCCATTTTCTTCCTAGTAGCTGTGTTTTGGAGTTAGCATGAGAACAATGCTGATAACGCGCTGATGTTTTAATTGTTGCTCAGTAGTGTTTACACTAGTCAAGGACTTTTCAGCTTCCCATGCTCTGCCAGGTGCACAAGAAGCTGGGAGGGGGCACAGCCAGGACAGCTGACCCAAACTGGCCAAAGGGCTATTCCATACCATATGGCGTCACACAACCGGGGGGAGTTGGCCAGGAGGGGCAGGCAGCGATCGCTGCTTGGGGATGGGCTGGGCATCGGTCAGCAGGTGGTGAGCAATTGCATTGGGCATCACTTCTTTTGTATATTCTTTTATCATTACTATTATTATTTTCTCTTTCTCTACTATCCCATTAAACTGCCTTTATCTCAACCCACGGGTTTTAGGTTTGTTTTTTTTTGGTTCTCTCCCCCATCCCACCAGGGCAGGGGAAGGCTGAGTGAGTGGCTGTGTGGTGCTTAGTTGCTGATTGGGGTTAAACTACAACACATGTTCTAGAACTTACTGTAACAACAAATGAGCTTCAAGAATGTTTTTTCTCTAAAATTTGAACATTGAGCTGTTTGACCATTTTTATACAGGATGCTGATGACTAAGCCTTAGGATTTTCATTTTGATGCCTCTGAACTCCTATAGCAGTGTGTATTCAGTTTGCCTAAATTCTTAATTCAGAAGTTGATAGTAGAGACCCACTGACAGGTTTGTTGTCTTTCATGCCAAGTTTTGTAACTGTGTAGATTTGTCGGTGTGGTCTCTTCTCCACAGAATTTGCAGTTTTCTCGAATCCGTAGGTTCTTAGAGCTACCCTGCTATTCCTTATGGCTGGGTCCAATTCTGCAGGCTTCTCTGTGGAACAGGGTGGGTATCAGTCAGTCATGACCTTTCCAATCAGCCAGTCTATGTGCTCAACACAGATAAATCAAATGTCTTTTTATCTCAATATAATCCCCTGTAGATGAGCACGGTCTAATGCTCCCAGTCTGCTCAGGCCTTTTCTGAACCCCACTGACAGTGCTGAATTTGAAATTAGGAATTTTGGTCTTTCTGGTAAACCTCCTTTCACAGCAGTCGACAAGGTGAAAGGTGGTGGTGGTGGTGGTGTGTGTGGTGGAGCCAGCATGGAGCCTCCATGCTGCTGCCGCTGCTGTCCGGGAGCGATTCGTGACTGCGCGCAGCACAGTATCACCCCAGATCAGGCTGTGTGTTACCCACCCCACTTGACAATCCCAGTTAGCAGCCTACTGTGCCACCCCTTTTCTCGTATTTTTTAAATAAATGACCTCTCTCCCCCAAAAACATGTGCCAACAACAGGCAAGACCGCTTGAGAGGAGCCATGCTAAGGGTACAAAGGGCACATCAATCCCTAGTTTTAGAGCCCACAAGTCAAAAAAAACCGCAAAACCCGGTTATTTCGTGTAACACTTCTATTGCGTTTGCAATAAAAAACCCCAACCCAGTGAAGCACAGAAACCGAAGCGAGCAGAAGCCGTCCCTCGCAGCTGCAAGTCGCGGCCGCCGGCGGTGGCCGGCCGAGGCGCCTCTGGGACAGAGGCGGCCGGCGGGGCCGAGCCCCTGAGGCGGGCGGGCTCCGGTTTGGTGCTGCAGCGACGGCCTCGCTGGTTTCCCGGCTTCAGGAGCTCAGGCAGCCGCGACCGACGGCGCAGCCCTGCCCGCCCGGGGACGGCAGGGAGGCCCGGCGGCCGGACCGCCCCGGGGTGGGCGTTGGACCCGGGCACGGAGCAGGCGCGCAGCCCGGCGCCCGTCACCCCCGGCCAGCAAAGATGGCGGCGGCGCTGCAGTTGGGGCGGCGAGGTCTCCGTGGCGGTGCCGCGGCTTGCTTCTCTGGCAGCGGGCGGGTAAGACGCTCCCTGCAACGGTGGGGCCGAGGGCAGTCGGCCGGCGCCCCGGGGGTGCTCCGCGACCTCCTCCCCCGGGGCTGTCCGGGCCCCCCCCGTCCCGTCGGAGGACACGGCGAGCTCTCCGCGGAGGGGCCGGCCTCCGCTCCCCCGGCCCTGGCCCCCTGCTCCACCGCGGGGCAGGGCCCGCTTCGCTCCCGTTTCCGTACAGGCTGTGGCGGCATCGGAATCGCCCTTTGATCCCCACAGCAAAGTTCCGCAGTGCGGTTTAGGCAAAGCGGTGTGAAGGTTGCCGTCCAAGCAGGGACGCGGGACTTGCTGGAGGCTGTTTCTAGAGAGTTCTGCCCCGGCACAGTGCTTCTTACCAGCGGCTGCTTGCATGCTTCCAAGAGGGCCTTCTGCAGTAACTTCACGATTCCCTTCCACCCCCTGGGCGAGGGTCGTTTTTTGGTTCGTTCATGGTTGGTTTTCAGTGCTGTTTCCTGGCTTCTTTATCTCTCTCTTTACACCTGAGGTTGAATTTAAAACCTTGACCTTAAATGGTGGAATGATTAAATTGAGTGAGTCCTGTCACGTATACCCCTTGTGCAAGCTGGTAACAAGACAATATCACTCTCGGGAGAACATTGCTGGAGGATACCAACTTGAAGGGCTGCTTGCATTCCAGATTTTATTAGTTTTAATGCAGTCTTCCTACCTGCCCCTGCTGTGGCCTCCTCCCTCATCTTCCTCTTCCGAGCAGGAGGAAGACTGCTTGCATGGTTTCTGTAGTGGTGAGCAAGAGGAGCGGGCTGTGTCCGTCTCTAGCAGTGCACCTCATGAGGGAGACTCAGTACTGCATGGAGGTTGCCTCCGGTTCTCTACTTATACTGGAAGAAGAGGGAACCCAAATGCTGTCTTGATTTGCAGTCTCTGCCATGAGCTGAAATCTTCCAGAGGGAGCCCTTCTCCCTGCATACCTGAAGAGAGATTACATGAGTAGGGGACTACTAAGAAAGACCCAAAAGAGACTTTTCACACTCCTCTTTCCTGGAGGCTTAATAGTATTCTGGTACTCTGTGAAAATACACACATTTTATTTTCACTGGGAGAATTAAAAAAAAAAACAAACAAAAAACAAACCACCAGTATTTTACAGATATTTCGTGGCAGATCTGATCTGTAGAATTTTGTTATTTCAGAAAAATGTGACATTTTTTGATTTTCTATTTGGTCTGCTTGTGTTCCTTAGAACCACCTTTGGTTTATTTTTTTCTTTGTGAGAAACTGTTGCACAAAGCTGAAGAGTCCAAGTTCCAGAAAGCATTCCTAAAGCACACCTTTAATATAAATGCTGTAGGACTTGCTGCACTGCTTTACTTTTGTGATAATTTTAGCTTAGTTTGAGATTTACTTTCTTAATTTTGTTGTACATAGTGTACACAACTCTTCTTCGCTCTTAGTTTTTGTTTCGTCATTTCTTTGGAACATGAGCCCAGTGAAATTGGCATTGCAATTCCATGATTATTCTCTCTGTTTTCACCTGTGTTACTAATACGCAAGTGTATTACCACACAGAAGGATTCACATGCACACTTTCTCAGGTCAGTTTTAAGCTCTGTGAAACCCCCATCCGTGTGCATTATAACTGTGGCACGTACAGATTATTCAGCTACCACTAAAAACATTGTCTTTTAGTGTTGTAAATGTGAATTAGTAAACAGAACAATAAGTTGTAATACTTCTACTATTTTAAAATAACCCTTCTTCGTGTCAGCCTATTGAACAATTGCATGTTTTTATTAACACCACCATATAAGAGTTTCAGTCTTTCCTGAAATTATACTAGATTTGGGTTTATTCAGATAAACACATTAAATGCTGAAGTACAAATTAGTATTAGAGAAAATAAGTATAACTTACGTACTTCTAATTTTTTGCACTTTAAGAATAGAAGTAGTTTGGTTTTGTCATACTTAGAAGTGTTTGCAGCTTCAGGTTAAGGCAACTTTTGTATTCTAAATAATTTGGGAATATCTGAGTTATTGCTGTAATGATGCTGTCCCAAAGCATTTAATGCAGTATTTAGTTTAGGGCTTGAGTTAGCTTAGTATTTTAGGGTGCTAGAATGTGCTCTTGGCTATTTTTGCGCGACTTTCTTGGTGGCATCATAACTTCTCATTGCATTAGTGGGATGTTTTAGTATTACATCTAGTGATCCATGCTAATACAAACTTTCTTCTTTTTTCATGTATGTTTTTAAACAGGTACCAACCATGTGTCTTTTTGCAAGGACCAGTTCATTGAGGGCTAATTTGCTGTAAATGGTAGTTCTGCTGGGACAGAGTATAATGCTGATAACCAAACGTTGCAACATTTTGCCTGGGAGCTGGCGTTGGTTTGCTTAGCAGCTCCAGTAACAATTGGGACAGGTCTTACTGAGTTTGATTCTGCCCCGTTCTCCTGTAAAGGAGAATGTTTTGTTGTCTGCAGTATTAAGGGATCAAAGCCTTGAAGCTACTACTGAAGCTTTTGAGTTTGTAAATTACACACAAAATCTCAAAGTCACATGGATTTGTTAGGGCTAAACTACTTATGCATAAAGTACAGTACATAGATGAATCTGAAACCCAAATCCTGCTGGGAGAACGTAATTAGTTGGTAATGTTTTTCCACATGCTTTAGTAAAAGTGACAGACAAGAATAACTAACTTTCAAAATAACAAAAATAATGACTAAAAGATTTTCTTCAGTTGTTCTCTAGTTGGAATGGAATGTCTGAAAATAGCTCAGGTGCTTTTCTACTCTAGTATTAGCATTTATGTGAAGGTCCTTGTGTTTCAGTATAACAGAATCCAATTCTTACATTCAGTTTATAATAAGGCAGTTATGGTTGTTACCTCCACTGTCATAAGAAAATTAATTTTGCGTAACAGTCCTGTATACAGCAGTGAGAAAAAACTAACTTTCCTCTTCTTTTCTTTCAGTTTTTCAGCCAGGGGCCAAATGTGCTGCATCAAGACAGCAAAGCACCACAAGCTGCATTCTTTTCACCTGTTCAAAAAGTGATGTTGCCACCAAATACCTTTCAAGGGAAAGTGGCCTTTATAACTGGTGGAGGTACTGGGATTGGCAAAGGGATGACAACAACTTTGTCCAGTTTAGGTGCCAAGTGTGTCATAGCAAGCCGGTAAGTGTTAATGAAGATGTTTTAGAGTTTTCATTTAGTACTGAAAGCTGAATGGATATGTTTTCTTCTTTGTAATAGGTCTTGCTTTCTTCTTCATAAATTAGATAAATTTATTCTATTTATTCTATTTCAATACAGTTTTAAATTATAATGTCATATTTTAAATACCAGGAACCTGCAGATCCATCTACAAATGTCTAATGGTGTAACAAGCAGTAGGAGAAAGTAAACTAAATGCATTTCCATGAAATGTGGCAGCAAAGTAAACAACACAGAATATTAGACATAAATTCAGCTAAAGCCTAAAAGAGAACAAAAAATTGAAATGGCCATTATTGAACATTTTGAATGTATTATTACAGGTGTTCTCGATACAGGTTTGAATTGCAATAAAGAATTAAAGCCAGTCCTCTTAGTTCCTATGACCCTAAAAAGATTTTTTCCCTTAAGGAAGGTGATCTTTCTACAGTTCTGTTGTGGTTTAACCCCAGTTGGCAGCCAAGCACCACACAGCCACTCGCTCACCCTCCTCCTACCCCAGTGGAATGGGGGAGACAACCAGGGAGGGGAAAAAACCAACAACCAAAAAAAAAAAAACCCAAACCCTAAAACCCATGGGTTGAGATAAAGACAGTTTAATAGGACAGCAGAGAAAGAGAAAATAATAATAGAATATTCAAAACAAGTGACACAAGTGATAGACAATGCAATTGCTCACCACCCAATGCCCAACCTGCCCCCAAGCAGCAATCACTCCCTCCCCTGGCCAACTCCCCCAGTTTATATACTGAGCTTGACATCAGGTGGTATGGAATAGCCCTGAGGCTAATTGGGATCAGCTGACCTGCCTGCATCCCCTCCCAGCTTCTTGTGCACCTGCCAGAGCATGGGAAGCTGAAAAGTCCTTGACTGGTGTAAACAGCTGAAACCAGGACAAGTTCTTTTAAGTAGCACTGCAATAAAGATTAGAAAACAATCTCATTTTTAATCAAAACAAGCAAAGGTGTAGTGACAGTGGTTTAGATATTTAGTTTTAAATCTGAATATGCATGTCCCTTCTAAAATACTAGTAGAGTAGTAGCTAAAACTAAGTTTGTTATGATTATGTACTCAGAATGAAAATATTTTTTCTAGCTTATCACGTTTGGTTAGGATAAATGTCTTACTGTAGTCACTTCTCAGTTGTTTTGAAGTAGCACTAACCAGAAATCAGTTTTCTTTCACCAAGTTAGTGGCTAAACATAGTTTTTATCTTAAAGCTCAGTGTTCTTGAAAATCAGCAACAAGCATATGCGCACACACATATTTTAAGTTTTAGCTCATATTTGCTCAGAAAAAATAATCGGATTTTATTAATCTGAACTGTAATTGCATTTAATTGAAATTCAGTGACATTGTATACTTATTTCTAGGAAGCTCGATGTTTTGAAAGCAACAGCAGAAGAAATTTTTTCTAAAACAGGGAACAAGGTAAATTTTTAAAGAACTGTGAATATGTTAGTTACACTTTAAATGGTTATAGGATTTTTGTGCATTTATGTGCTTCTGTGGGCTTGTTTAATTTATGAGTGATACAGTTTTGAAGTCTTACAGCTGTCCTTTCATTATTACATAGGTTCATGCCATCCAGTGTGATGTGAAAGATCCAGTTTCAGTGAAGAATGCTGTTGCCGAAATAATCCAAGTGGCAGGACATCCTGATGTAAGTGTTCTAGTGAAAGGAAAGAACTTAAGTCTTCATTACTGAAAATACTCTGCATAGTAGGCATGAAGAAAATGTCTATGAGAGAAAGTTAATGGAATCTAAAGAGACACCAGACAGTACTTCAGTACTTCAAAATAAAGTGGCAGTACTTCAAGATAAAGCTAACATCTACTCTATTCCTGTGGTTCTTAAAATACTTAGTGGCCAGATAGACAAAATGTTGTTGTCCTTACTCTAAGGACTAACATTTTCTTTGGAAACAGTGGGACAATTATGATGGGATTCTTTGAATTAATTAAATGAACAGAATATTTCCCTTAAATCCCCCTGAAAATGTGACTTACACCTGTTGCTTACTAACAGAATGCCTCACAAATTAGAAATGGAGGTAATCATAAATGTCGCCTGTGGTCCTTGCTTAGCTTATTAAAATACACAAAGAAGGTTCCAACTTGAAAACTAAATTTTCATAAAATGAAGAAAAAAATCTCAGTCAAGCTAAGCATCTGTTTTTTAATAGTTTGCCACAAAACACAGAGCTCTTTATAGCAGACTGTTGCTTTGAGAAGGGTGGTCTGGTGGAGTCTGAGCAATGATAGGCACCAAATTCTGGTTTGATCGTGAGAGAAACAACTCAGATTCTGCTAGTTGATAGAAAGCGTGATGAGTATGTTAACATCAATGTAAAGGATAGTCAGGTTTAAAACTGTTCTCTGTAGATTTAAAACTGTCATATGTGTATCGTAGACACTTTGCATTCACCATTAGCTTCCTATAGACATGGGAGAGAACCTACTGAATTCCAAACCTGGTAAGAAGTGGAGAAACTTACATTTCTCACAGCTGTATGCTATAACAGTGCTGTAAAGTAAGGCAGCTCACTGTCCTGATTTCTAAACAAGTTTACTCTGGATATTATTTTGACTAGTAGTTAACTGCAGGTTTTGGCCAAAGCACATCACGATCTCCAGGTTTTAAGTGTGTGCAGAGAGGGAGGAGACTTCTTCCTATATATTACATTTTTAGTACACCAGCAATTTTCTGAAGAAACACTTCCCATGACTTGTTCTTTCCAAGCATTTCCTTTCTTTTTAATTTCACATATTCTGTGCGTTTAAGAGAGATTGCAGAGTAAATTGAATATTCAGTTCTTTTTTGTCTAGTTTTACTCTGAGTGACAGATATGACATGTATGTGTATGAATGCTGCAAGCCTGGGTATCACTGCTGCTGTGCATATGAGGTGAGATCTCAAAGACAGAAGTTAATGGCAGTATCATACTCCTTCTAGCTTTGTTTTGTTCATTCCATCCCCAAGACTGTTACTCCCAATTAGAAAGCAATCATTCTTTTGTCATATGGATTGTTTTGGCAGTCATGTGTATCTATATACCTCAAAGATTGTATCACTCAGTCCTTAGTTCATTATCTTTATTATTGTGTCTTCACTATATTCATTCAATGATTCCAGTAATCTCCTCAGTATCTTGACGTGTTTGGATTTTTTTTTTTTTCTGCAAACTGGAGGGAGGTCTTTAAATTGTATTTGCCGTTTATATGTGTAATTTATGGCTATTGTATTTTATTTGGTTATATTCATGCAATATGTGCTGTACTTTTTTTTTTTTTTAA
>VZTL01044603.1:62511-78151 GCA_013400535.1 Scopus umbretta | reverse complement strand
CCCCCCCCTTTTTTCCTCTTGTCAATATTAGATGCTACACTGGGCAATTCAGTTTTACCTGTTTTGATTGTAAAGAAAGATCAGTGGCTGTATCAGCAGGATTATCAGAATGTTGAAACAACATTACAGGATCAGACCAAAAGCCCTCCAGGCCTTGTATCTGGTAGATTTTTAGGCAAGAGTAGAAGAAAAACATTTAATGATGTTTCTTCTTTATGTCTTCTGCCTCTGGCAGTCTATGGCCCAGGGAGTTTGATACAGTTGATAATCTCTTCATACTGTAATCATCTTGATGGATTTTTTTTTCCTCCCATTAGTTTGTCCTGTTCCTTTTTGAATCGATATAAACTTCTGGCATCCACTGTATCACGTGGCAAGATCAATTTGATTTACAGATTCTTGTAATTTTTGGCAAGTTAACTGCTTTAAATGTCAATATTGCTACCTCCTGTTAATGTTTCTGATATAAACTAGTAGCGTATATGCCACTTGAGATACTGTGTGTTCTTAATAAACTACTACATTTGCCGTTCTGGTTCCAAGTTAAAATTTCCCTGAAAGCATAAAAAGGCAGACTGGCTTTACTTAAAACAGCAGATTGCAAAATTGAAGCTTTCTGCCTTAGGGGCTACATCCATGTCTTTGTTGTAAGTCATGATAGGAAAAGGAAAAAGCGTACAAGCGCAATACCGTTAAGCTTATAAACTGGCATTTAAAAACATGGCAATAGAAGACTTAAATGGCATGAGTACAGCCATGATTACATAAATTACAGTGTGCTTTAACTCGCATAACTTCAGTAACTTAACATAAATCTTATAAATACATTTCTGATTTTGCCTGAGGAGTTTGTTTCCTTGTGGAGGAGCCAGGAAGAACAAAAACCTTTTTGTATTTCCCATGCCATTCTAAGCTATTCAAATACTAAAACTTCCAGTGACTTAGTTGAATTCGAGCCATTGGTGCAATTTAACTGAACTTGATTTTTTTTTTTTTCTTTCAGGTTTACTTACTCTGTGTCCTGTATAATTTTTCTGTCACTTTCCTGCTCCTCTTCTCTCCTTGCTCCTGTCCCCTGTCCATGCAGCAGTTTTGACTCTTGCTTATTTCCTCAAATGTTTGGGAAACAAAGGTTGCTAACCCCTTTTGTTTTTCATAGATGGATGGTGGGTGACTATCCCAATAATTTTAAATTCCAGCTTATCACCCCCAGTAAATGCATATCCATGCAACAGGGATAAATTCTGTTTTCTGTTCCCCTCCTCCCTTTTCATCCTACTGACAAAGATGGTGTATACAGTTTACTCACAAATGTTAACTTCCATATTGTTTATGTTGAATCAAATCTCTGTTGGATTTTCCTTTCTTACAAATTTTTTTTTCCCAAATGTTTCTCTTAATTCTCAGGGTGCTTTTAGCCGTCTTGACCCAACAGGCACATATGAGAAGAAATTTATTGAGAGGATTCCCTGTGGCCGTCTGGGAACTATAGAAGAAATTGCAAATCTTGCTGCCTATTTCTGCAGTGACTATGCAAGCTGGGTTAATGGAGCAGTAAGTTTTAGTTGATCTTGTTTATCAAATTAACCGATGACGGTCTGAGTTTTGCTGATATTTTCTAAAGCCCTGGTTTCAGAAATGAAACAAAACTTGTTACTTTGAAATTCTTTACAAGCGTTATTACCCTTTTAATTGTAATGCATGGTAGTTAGTACCTTTAAAAAGCACTTTTAAAAATTATTGAATTAAATTATTATGAACATTTTTTTTTGTGATCCAAATCAATAAAAATTACTTTCACAGTTCACACAAGGGAATGCTACAAAAAAACCCCACTATTATTAAATACACTGCTTATGCTTTTTCTAGGTTATTAGAATGGATGGTGGAGAATATGTTTCGATAGCAGGAGAATTCAATGAATTGAAGGAGGTATTAAATTCCTTGCTTGCTATTTTACATTCAGACAAATACTTAGAAATGTGATTATTACATGGAATTCCAATAAACCCCTCTTTTCTTTTATTAGGTAACCAAAGAGCAATGGGATGTGATGGAAGCAATGATTAGAAAAGCAAAAAGCTCTTAAAGTAGGTAACTGTATGGTGGAGATTTTTGGAGACAAGCCACTACTTCTTCATGAATATTTAGAACTAACCAATTGAGAAATAGCCTTTAAAATATTTTGTATGCTGATTTCAATAAAATAGTTTGAAATTGTCATATTTTGAATATAGCATATATATTTTTCCCATCTACAGTCTAACTTGTTGCCAATAGTGAACAACAGTTGCTCACTGCCATTTTACTGTTCTTTAGATGATGTCTTATATAGCCATGCCGTGGTCTACAATTAGCGCTTTTTTTAATATTTCAGAGGATTTTTGTGTTTCTCAGATACATGTCTCTTAATATTATAGTTCCAATAGCACTTCAGGACTATCATAACTGAATATAATTGTTAAGCAGAGGAAAAAACTAAGAAATTAAGTCCTAATTTTCACACTTTGATAATAAGACCTAAACTTGTGGATAACAAAGCTTCAGGTTACCATCTTCATACACTGAGATAGGATGTAACTCCTGTGGTTTCTTACAAACTCTTGAAGTACGTAACCGTCTTGGGTTCATCTTTCGCTGACATTTTCAGTCTGTTAATTATCTTAGGCTGAACTTTAAAAATGGCATTTAAGGACTAGCAGTGCCTTTCTAAGGAGCTCACTTTTTGTCATGATTAAGCTAATGTTCTTGAAAATGAGAAACTAAAAATCATTTGCTATTAATATGTGTGTGACTAGGGGAGTCTCTTCATAAAAAGTCATTTACTTAAGACTGGTAAAGGACATCAGTAAATTGGGAGTGAAAGCATTGAAACGTCATTGAGATTTACAGAAATCCCTAGGTTTCATTTGCATTCACAAACTGGTACTAAATAAACTTTAAGATGGCACTACCTCTGAATCTAGTCAGTTTATCCATCCCAAATAAGCAGGTGATTAAAAAACAACCCCTCAAAACCAAACAAACAATGTTTATTGCTGTCCCTCTTATAGTATTAGTACGTTTTCCAGATTCGGGGGTAGCCAGTTGTTTGTCCCTCCTGCTTCAAAAAATGGATGGAATTCTTCAAAAAAATTAACAGGCTGTATTGGGGTTGCGTGGGAGGGTTTTGGTAGCGGGGGGGCTGCAGGGGTGGCTTCCTTGAGAAGCTGCTGGAAGCTTCCCCTGTGTCCTGTAGAGCCCATGCAAGCTGCCTCCAAGACAGACCCGCCACTGGCCACGGCCGAGCCCATCAGTGAGGGTGGTAGCACCTCTGGGATAACATGTTTAAGAAGGGAAGGGGGGAAAACCTGTGGAACAGCCATTGCAGCTGGAGAGAAGAGTGAAAATATGAGAGGAACAACCCTGCAGACACCAAGGTCAGTGCAGAAGGAGGGGGAGGAGGTGCTCCAGGCACCAGAGCAGAGATTCACCTCCAGCCTGAGGTGAAGGCCATGGTGAGGCAGGCTGTCCTCCTGCAGCCCATGGAGGTTAACAGTGGAGCAGATATCCACCTGCAGCCCATGGAGGACCCCACACCATAGCAGGTGGGTCCTGAAGGAGGCTGTGACCCCATGGGAAGCCTGTGCTGAAGCAGACTCCTGGCAGGACCTGTGAAGAGAGGAGCCCACACTGGAGGAGGTTTGCTGGTGGGACTTGTGACCCCGTTGGAAGGGACCCACGCTGGAGCTGTCATTTCCTGAAGGATTGCACCCTGTGGGAGGGACCCACACTGGAGCAGTTCATGAAGAACTGTAGCCTGTGGGAAGGACCCACGTTGGAGAAGTTCATGGTGCAGTGTCTCCTGTGGGAGGGACCCCCCACTGGAGCAGAGGAAGAGTGTGAGGAGTCCTCCCCCTGAGGAGGAAGAAGTGGCAGGGACAACGGGTGATGAACTGACCGCAACCCCCATTCCCCGTCCCGCTGTACTGGGGGAGGAGGTAGAGAAATCAGGAGTGAAGTTGAGCCTGGGAAGAAGGCAGCGGTGGGCGGCACATGCTCTTAAGATTTGGTTTTCTTTTTCATTACCCTACTCTACTTTGGTAATAAATTAATTTTCCCTGAGTCAAGTCTGTTTTGTCCATGATGGTAATTAGTGAATGATCTTTCCCTGTCCTTATCTCGCTCAACCCATGAGCGTGTTGTTATATTTTTCTCTTCCCTGTCCAGCTGAAGAGGGGAGTGATAGAGTGGCTTTGGTGGGCACCTGGCATCTAGCCAGGGTCAACCCATCACATGGGCTCTGGCCTTTACAGCCTGAAATCCATGCTGCCTTTATTTTTTTTTTTTTTTTCCTTTAACTGTTTCACCTGAGCTCCAGACCATCCACACATGCAAGCATGGTCATTGGTGTATGTGCTTTGGAATTGACAGAGTGATTTAAGGGTCAGGAATAGAGAAGCAATTCATGGATGTCTTCCCTCAAGTGCTGACAGTGGCCTTGTCACTTTACCCACGCTTCAGGCCTTACTTACATATGCCAGCATCTGACTTTGAAACCATTCGATTGCATTAATATGAAGCTGAAGCGAGGTAATTTATGTTCTGCGGAAAGGATAGGCTATACTAGTGCAGGCTTCCATGTGCCCGCTTCCTCCTGTGAGTGATGGTCCTATGGGGGATTGGATAGCATCTGTGCTACTGGTAATAAAACAAAGCAAATGTGTTTATCATAGCAGCCTTCAAGGTGTCTCCTGAACATAATGTGAGGCTTTCTTGTAGCATCTTGGGTTTTGGTAGGTCTACTGTCAAGATCAAATTCTGACACGATATCCATGTCTTTTCCCCAAAAAGTGATTAAATTGAGAAGTTAGGGCCATATATGCTGGTCTTTGCTCGTACTTTGCAAATACTTATATTTTCTCTTTGTATTGGACACAGTTACATACAAGGCTTTGACACTTGAAAAAAAGTTTCAGAAAAAAGAAATCTAAGGTCTGTTTGTGAGCTGTGGTATGATTATTTCTCCGCGGTATTTAGTACGGTGTCCTCTGGAAATGGGCTATCAATAAACTAAGTTTATTGCATACATGGGTGTGTATGACTTTTACTATAGGAAAGTTCGTCATGCACTTGAAGTACTGGGCTGAGGTTGAACATAACAATGGTCAAGTCTCCAACATTGTCACAGACTTTGTGGGTTCTTAAGTCATTTCTGTGGCATCGAGCAGCAGGGCAGGTACACTTCGCAGCATTCCCTCAGGAACTGGTCATCTGAAACAGGGAGACTGGCACATTCCTTATAGTTTGCAAAATGTAGGTCCTGGGTGGGGCACAGGTGGAAAAGATCACGAAGAGAGGCCCGTTCCCGGTCTCAACATTAAGTTAGGATCAAGTCTGTACTTGGCTTTGGGGTCTGGGAAGTACTGCTGGCTGCCACATACTCTTAATCCATCTCTCTTCCCTGCCTATAAATGAATAGTAACAATACTTTTTTTTAATCTTGCATACAATTTTTTTAATATTTAATATATTTTTTTAGATATTGGAAGCAGAGGCATTTTTTGGTGGGGGTAGGGTGAGATGGAAAAGAAGAGCAGAGTAGAAAAGGGGGATAAGTGTAGTGCTGCTACAGTTTTTTTCCAGATATTTCAGCAGGAGGTACCACAGTGCTTAGATGTAATGCCTACTAACATAGTAAATGTTAGAAATCCATTATGTGGCTTTAAACATGTAGACCCACTATTCTTTGGCTCAACCACCCCTATAATAGTGCCTTGTCTGCGTATGTCCTGCGTTTAGAAAGTGAACTTTGGAGACCTCAGTTCAGAAATGTTTCTCTTCCACAGCAAAAGGCAGTGGGTTCCTATGCAAAAGTACTTAAAGAATTCCAAGTGCTTTCACAGTTTAAAATAAATACTGCTTCTTGACCTAAAATTAAAAAAATGAGAAGGTCATTGTTTTTCCTCCATTGCTTTACTCACCAGGGAGATTCAGGCCAGCTTTGCATCTGGGAGAAACTCACTTTAATTCATAGTGAGCCTTTCAGGGACTGAAGCTCTTTTCTGAACCATCAGAGTTACTGGAACATGTCCTTTAAGGGTGGAGTTTTTTGCTTTATTTGGTAAGGTCAGAATATTGAAGGGAGGCCTCTTAAAGCCTGTCTTGTAAATAGCTACTGGGTATTTATTCAATAACAGAACATTTATCACTTGCAGAAACAGGTATTGCTTCTAAAGTATCTTCTTCTACCTGTTTACTGTCCAGAGCTAAATGAATTATTAATTGTAAAGTGACAACAAAACATTTTTAAAACATGTATTATTCAGCAATAGAACCATAAAGCACATTTTAAATTTTAATGAGCATCTATAATAAGAGTCTATCTTACCTATACCAATGACATCCATTTCAAACTATGCAAGTTAGTTGCTTTTCGATTCTGAACATTCTGTCTTCACAAGATGTATACAATGTGTTGATGCAGCTTTTAGAAATGGCATGTAATGCTTTAAAAAGTTACATGTTACTGAATAGTTTATAAAACATTTCCTAATATGTAGACTTATTTAAGTGAAAAAACTTAACTCTGATCTAGCCATCCACTTCTGCAGGAGAATGGAATGGTCTGGCTTGGATTAATTTCCTTCATTGAAAGAGTTGTTAGACTTGTTAGAGATAGGAGAGGAACATAAAGAGATGAATCTTGCACATCTCAAGTTCATGTTTTACTAAATTGCAAAACATACAATTTGTTTGTTACTGAAGTAGCAATACATGACATCTCAAGTCAGGACAAGAACAAGAGAAAGTAGCTTTATAGCGACTACCTAACCCAGGTGGTGTCTGGCTTGGCTTGGAAATTCCAAAAGAACCTGTTCCTAAATGCCCATGAGGATGAGACTGTCCTGAAACAGGCATAAAATATCTCTAAATCCGAAGAGATACCCAATCCATAAACATGCTCTGCAGTTTTATACTGTGCAGACTACCTCTGTTGTATGTCACAGACTGATATAAAGCATAGTCGTTACCATTACTTTATTCAAAACATAGCAAAAATGGTAGGAGATGGCATCCCCATTCTACACACTGTCTTACGCTGACCTATTTGCCCTGGGCCTGTTACGTTCCTGATCCTACATCAGCTTGTCAGTGAGCCACAAGGCAAAGGGGAGTAGGACGAGAGGAAATGGCCTCAAGTTCCACCGGGGAGGTTTAGATTGGATATTAGGAAAAATTTCTTTAGTGAAAGAGTGGTGAGGCATTGGAACAGGCTGCCCAGGGAGGGGGGGGAGGCACCATCCCTGGAGGTGTTCAAAAAACACGTAGATGTGGCACTTCAGGACATGGTTTAGTAGGCATGCTGGTGTTGCATTGATGGTTGGACTAGATGATCTCAGAGGCCTTTTCCAACCTTAACGATTCTATGATTCTATGAAAAAAGTATTGCTTTACAGCATAATAATTTTATGGAGATGAAGTTGGAGGGACAAGGAAGTGGAGGGATGAGTCAGAAAAAGGGTGATGGTATACATTGGAGATCACAAAAGGAGTCTGTAGGGTTGCAGAGGCAGTTTAATTTTCATGGATCACAAGGAAAACTTTCCTGGAATCCAAATATCTTTTTTTAAAATGTCTTTTGCATGACCCATCAGTCAACGGTGTTAACACTTCCATGAACTCAGCTGACAGACACTTGCAAACAAGGATTCATTGTGTTTTCAACTGAAAAATACATCTTGTCTGCTTGATTAAATCTGGAAATTACCCTTTTTATTTCAGCTGATGATTTACTGTCTTTGAACATGTCTGTTGGAATTACTTAGATTAATTCTGTGCTGTAGAAGTGGTATTGTATCATAGTAGAGGCTGATAAACAAGTTATGAAAATCATTTGAGGTTGCAAATGCAAGAGATTAGTTGTATTGCCTCTTCGCTATGATCCTAGAACTGCTGTCAGTCTTTGGCTCTCCTGTTTCTGGGAATTCCCTCCTCTTGAATATTTCATTACTGTTGAGAATATTGCTATTATTTACCAATTCAAGAATTCGCTTTACAAGCACAAACGACACTATTTGAGGGAACTGTAGATTCCTGCCTGTCTGTACTAGCTTCCAAGTTCATTGCCACATGACCTGCTTATTTATCATTCCTTTTTTTGACATGCTGTTATCATATAAGTAAAGACACTGAAGAGCAAGGATCTGTCTCCATGGAGCTTCTTGCGTTCTAGCTGCTAAACATGTAACCCCACTTTAACCGAGGTAAAAGACCCAATCTTTCGTGTGATAATTTAATATGCAGTAAAATAAAACGATCTTTGGGATTTTGGTGCATTGGCCTGCTTTTAAGTGGTGCAGAACAACTTCTGTGGATTTCAGAGGGATTTGGAGGTGCTCAGCATTTCAGAAAATCAGGCCACATGTATTTATGTCCCTAAATATGGATTCTGAGCCTCCCCTTAGATGTAGCATGTAGGTGTGGATTTCGGTATGCCTCCACAGTCAGTGATTGTAGCCATGATTATGATGAGGGCTTAGTATAAATGTACAAGATGCCAAATGGAAATTAATCAGAAAAAGCTAACGTTGTCTAATGAATCAAAGACTTAATCCTAGTTTAAATGGAGTTTAGCAGCAGCGTGTGCATATTTTGTGAGACAAAGTTCATTTTACGTAAAAGCGCTCCCGGGTCTCAGCATTCTGATCTGTATTTGACATTTGCACATGGAATATGTTGTCCAGAAACTTCTTAGGCTTGCTGGGGTAATCTTTTCAAAGATAAATAACTGAGTTTTAAACAGCAGGGATTAGACCAGTGCTATGATACCACGCATAAAATGTTCAGGATAGAACAGTGCAGCAGTGAATGAAAGCCAAATGGCTTGCTTCAAGGCTCATGTTCAATCCCGGTGAAATCATCGGTGAACATTAGCATGATGTTCTCCATAAAGGGCAGTGGTTTGTATCACAGCTGCCAGCTGGGCAGTGTTAGTGGCTTTGGATCAGGTGGGGCCCCTGAGGTGCACTGATGGACTGTGTTTGTGGGCACAGCTGGAAGTAGGCACTCGCTATGCCTGACCTGATACTGCTAAGGTTTAGGTCTGTCGGCAATAACTGAATTTATAATGCCAAAGGTTTTTAAAGGGCCTAATCGTTACTGGATTTTTTTTTTTCCTTTGAGCATTAGTAAAAGTTTGGTGCTTTGTGCTTTAAAATTAATAGAAAATCACCTTCTTACTTGATTTGAATAGGAAACATTAGGTTACGTTTTCATCTGTACACATTTACGCTTAGAATGGGCTAAAATTTTGCACAGCATACTTGCTTTCAATTTGTAGGACTGTGAGTATTTATTAGCTTGAGTGCTTATTAGTTAGAGTATTTATTTAAATAAAAAATATATTTTTAGACAGTGAAATGGTTAACAACTTCAGTAAAATGGATTCCATGTAGCTACCTGTGAGCCAGTTTCCCTGAAGAGTAGGAATATGGCATACCTGCACTATCTCATGTAATTATTTTTGTGCATGCTACTATTTTACTTTCAATCTTTCTTGTGGTCGCCAAATGCCTGCCAGAAGAAAAAAGCTTGCAGACTTCCCTATCATCACTTCTCTCACTCTTCCAAGCCTCATTCTGCCCCAACCCTGACATTTTTAAGAGCTCTGCCCAGGAGTGTTTTAGAGATTTTAAAACCTGGAGTTTTTGACTTACCCGTATTTGCTACACTTTGCTTTGCACTGACATAGTAGGTGCCTTTGCTAGAACTGGGCTTTTAAATTGGTGTCTTCTAATCCAAGTTTTATTTATGAGAAATAACTGCAGGAAGCATTCTGCCTGTGGGTGACTGAGACCTGCTTTCCGTGTCGTGATCCGCAGCAGAGCCAGCTGGTGGGCAGCAGCAGTAGTAGAAGGGCAACTTCAGAACAGAGCTTTGACAGATAACTTTACACATGTTCAGGAAGACAGATTCAATTTGCTGTGATGACTTTTTGGCAAAACCCTTTCAACACTTTATCTTCCACTGTAATGATTTTGGCAAACTTTAACGTTGTATTTTTACATACACGTTTTTGTGTTTTTTCTTTACCTTTACACTTTTAAAATGTTGAAATAAGGCAAAACCCAGGGTTTCAAGTGCACAGTATGAACAATATAAATCATTTATTGTACTGATAGGCAGATTCACTGTTCCTTCACTTAACATACACAATTGTATTTCACATTGCATAGAGAAACGAGGAGAACAAGCTGGTGAGATGTTAAATCACTGTGCGTGGAGTGGGAGTAAAGCGGTGAGAATGAGCTAGCTTAATCTTACTTTAATTCTTTTGTGGCTTTTTCAGCAAGGCCCCATCCTGCACCACCTACTCCTTAACTTTCCAAGGCTTGGACTGGAGAGAGCCCAAGGTCTGAAATGCTATTTAGTTGCCTGAGTTCACCTGAGGAATTCAAGGATTCATTTCAGTGGGAGTTCAGTGACTGTTATCTTGAAGGATCTGAGCGTCATTTTTTGAGACACATTTCAAGTAAAATGCATTTGCTTCTGCTTGTTAAATATGACATAGAGATGCATCTGAGAAGTTTTATATAGCTAATCTGCTAACGTGTAACTGCTTCTGAAACCGTTGCACATGGAGGCAACGTAAGTTTATTGGCTTTAAGACACAGCCCAATTTCCTTCCTACACCAGTACATACTGGGAGCAACAGCCTGGACATTCATGGAGTTGTCTGGCATAAAACTGGTGTAAAGTAAAAAGGGAGCCAGGCCGAAAAAATAAAGATGGAAGAAGACAGGGCTGTTTCCGTGTTATAATGCCTCTCTAGTGTAATAAAAAGCAGAGCCCACCATGTAAACTAAGTTACTAAATTGGTATAAAATCTGTACTAGATCTTTTGCTTCTTTTAGTGTTAAATTTTAATGGCATTATTATAGATTAGTAATTCAGTGTAAGACCCAAGGAGGCACATTTTTTTTAAATAGTTGTTTTGTCCTTTACGCGGTACAGAAAAAAGAATCCAGGAGATAGACAAACTAGACACCAACAATCTTAGGATATTAAATTTAATTATAGATTACACAGAATATGATGTAAAAACAGCAATTTACTAGAATAATTATAACCTGCAAAATGTGAAAATAGTTTAGAAAATGGATTGTCATATTCTCTGACACAGCAATAGTCATGAAAGGTACACTTATAATATCATATGTTAATCTGTGTATTAACTATACTACCTGTCATTTAGCCAGGAATCCTAGACAGATTAAAGGCATTTATTTCTGAAGTGCCTATGTTTAAATTCAGTAAAGTTAAACAGCTAGATTGAAAACACTATATTTTTGTCAACTACTGCATGGAGATCTATCCCGGATAAATGCTTTGTCTATACGCTATGATTTCATAATGAGAAGAGTAATTGAAAAACTTCAGAGAGCACAGACCTGTAAGTGGGTGGTTTGAAAACTGAAAATATTTCTTAGTGCCTTGGTAAATTTTGGAAATCAGACATGCCAATGTCTCTTTCCTATTTCAAATGTAAATCATATGTCATCTGAATTCACGTTTTGCATTGAAAAACATTTAGTTGTAATTGGGAAAGAGATTTGTAGACCTTTTTGTTGTGTAGTTCAGCAAGGAGAAATGTTGCAAGTGTCAAAGGATATGATGACCACAGCAATGTCAGCAGGTTTAATTTTTTTTTCCAGCCGTGTGTATGAAAGCAAAAAAAAAAAAACAAACCCAAAACCAAAACCAACCCTGACATATTTTAGTTTCTTTTTGAATATACAGACTGGCCCAAACATAGACATTCTCTTTATCAATCTTATTGTTACAAAAACTGTACATTACAAACAGTATAGAAACAAACTGAAAGGAATGTGCCACACATCCTGGCTAATTTTCTATATGCAGTTTAAAAATACAGCCTACTCCCTTATAGTGCACAGTTATTGTGTAGATAGAGTACATCACTAGTTAAGTGGACATGATAGAAGAGTTCTAGTTTTCCTCAGCACAGAGAATAAGAGCCAGTTCTGCTCGGTAAAGCTTTCCTCCATCAGACAAGGCCATGATGCTTTTCTTGTATGTTGCAAGGTTGTTAATGTCTAATTCCTATTTAAAGAACAGATAATGCTTTATAATCCTGTTTAGTTACCAGCATGAAGAAGTTTGCTTCTGATGGCAGAAAATGAGTAAAACAAAAGGCGTTCTCAGCCCCTCCAACAGTAACACATTGCAAATGTTTATGTATTTGTATGTTATCCATATTATAGCCATATGTTAGATTGCTGATAGCTGATGTTTCAGAAGCAAGCTTTTGACAGTGTCACTATGTAATCACAACTCCCCTAGTTCAGGATTTACACTGCTATGGCTTCTGCCAAGATTTTTAGTTGTACTTTGACTTCAGGAATTATGACTTAGAAGCTCTATATTTATCTTAATTGGGTGGATTAAAGTGTCCTTAAAAACCAAATTAAGTCTAATCTCTAAGGGGAAAAAAGCCCTCTAGGATTACCTTTTTGTTCTTTTCACAGAGGTCCTTCAGTAGTGCATCAAGTTCATTTTCATCTATATAGCCATTGCCATCCTGAAAAATAACATTAAAGAGAATATTAAGCATTTATTTTTCATTTCAGAGGTTATGGCTAGTTTTCAACAAATTCAGAAAATAAGTGCGATCAAATTATGCAATTAATAAAAAGGGTTTTTGAAGACTTACTTGATCATACATCTCAAAGGCTTTATTGAATTCTTTTGCACACATTTTGACACCCTAAATGCCAAAAGGAAAAAAAACAAAAATCCATTAATGACACCAGTTATGTGGGATGGTAAGAGGTTACCTTAAGAATGTGAAAATTCATACCTGAAATTTAATAAGAAAATTTTCTTGTACAGGGAGTAGTCTTTGGAGAGAAAAAACAGAGGTCAAAATATTTAACTGTTTCCATAACAGCAATTGGTACATGATATTTGTTGTGAAAAGGGACAGAAGACATACCTGGCCAGTTCAGTAAGCTCCAACTTTCCATCATTGTTTGCATCAAACATCCTGAGCTGAAAGAATATATAATTTTACATTACTAATCAAAATTAATCATCATAATGAAGAAAACATTTCTTTGGAAAACTTAAATTCAATGAAATTTAGCCTTTATTTCATGCTGAAATGATGGCCCCAAGTTTTTAATGTCACATTTGCGGTGTAATACATCTATTGAAAGTACCGAAGAAGTAATTTGTAGTAATTAATTCTACTGCAAAAGAACCCAGATGAACAATTCTGATTAACCTACTGTAAGGTAGGTCTTAACCTGCCTACAGTGATGAATGTCCCATATGAGAAATGCACATGTAATTATTTATAAATGAGAGGAGTGTTGACATGATAACATTTTACTTCTAACTTCGTGTCATGATCTGATAATAGCATCATTATTCTCTATACATAAAGGTGAAACAACATTCGGGTAAAGTTCAATAGAATCCAAGGCGTTCAGTTCCTTAGACAGAAAATAATAGGTGTTTCATTCAATTGGCTGCTAGGTCTAAATATTTAAGTGAAGATCACGTTCTGTGTCTGTGATAGAGTTCAAGAAAAGAGTGAACAGATGCTGTAGATGATCACATTTTGTTGATGGTATGAAAATGGGAAATTAAGTGTCTCCAAATAATTACAATTTAATTACAGAAATAATTATAGAAATAGAAATAGAGAAATAGAATATATTAATGTAATTTGACAAAACAAGCAAACACTATTTATGATAATTTTTAATCATCCTATTGTATTAAAGTGTTTTCCTTCGAGCCCTTGAAAGCATGAGATCCTGCTGCTTGAGTGGCACGAAGAGCTTATATTCATTACTGGAAATAGATGGAGATATTACACCTGCGTGGGAGTTCCTCTCCCAGTTTTTATCTCTGTATAGTCCCATTTTTCTACTTGCAAGTATTATTTTGCCTTCGCTGTATAAAAGAGTCACAAAAGCAGAAAACTGTACAAAACATCGTTAGACATTGTACTGAAAACACCACCACCCACACTCCATCCCATCACTTTCAATCACAGTAATTTTAGATGTAATTTTTAGATAAGAGGAAAAGCGGTATCCTGTACTGAGATAAGTATATATCCTTTTAAAAACAGAATTAATGCTATGAAAAAAGACCCAGTTTCACTTGGTTAATACACAATAAATGGCAAAGGAGACCAGAAAAGAGACCAATTCTGTAAACATTTATTTCTACGTAACACCCTGGTTCCTTTTAACACTCCCTTTCCTTGTATGAAAGCATCTGCTTTGCATGCATTTCACATGCAAGGAGATTTGCTTTTGGGGGAGGTAAGCAGTGGCAGCTATGAAGTCAACACATTTTGTATTTCAGTGGGTTGTTTGTGGCTGGCTGTGCCTGCCTGCAGCTGCTCAGGACCGTATGCTTTCTGTTAGTCTTCTTTTCTAATTTCTAAGGAGATTATGGGAGAGATGGCCTTACATATTTTTTTTTAATTATTCCTGTTAATTCTTTGTCATTGTGTCTGTCTACAAGGACCAGAACTTAGAGAGCAGTTTAAGATGAAGGTCAAAAAGCTCCCTGAAGGAAAAGGATATGTGTTATCTTCACCAGTGAATAAACAGTGACAGTTCTAGGTAAATGGTTTATACTGGTACAACAAACCATCAGACTTTTTCCAGGAGAAACCCAAGTTTTGATCAGCCGTTCTCAGGCCAGTTTGAGGGCTAGTGTGTTTACCTAGCATGTTTTTGATCGCTAGAAGTATTTTAGGATGAAACCAAGCTGGTAAAAGAAAAAAAAATGTAGTGTTGTGCATTTCCTGAAGACAAGAATTGAGTCTTTTTTTTCTTGAAATGTCCACTCAGAAGCCAATACTGGTCCCTACCATGGAGCACCCTAACTATGGGATGGAAGGAGTGCCCCAAGGATGGGCTGATTTAAGGTCAGGGAAGTGACAGTTTTGTTCTAGTGTTTATCTAAAACATCAGTTTCTCCTTCTTGAAGGGGGGAAGAAGGAAAGAGTGAGATGTTTGTAAATCTGATAAGAAGTCATCATGCAGTGATGGCTTTTAAGACAAGAGACAGACACTACAGCACTGTTAGAACGCAAAACCTAGAAAGTTATCCCAAATTAATTTGATCTAAACATAATAATGTAATTATGACAGGTACAATTTTCCCCCTATGAACTGTGAAGACTTCACTTTTACAACTTTGCTTTCTACAACACAAGGAAATATAAGAGGGCAAAATAAGATGGTACGGTCTGGTATATAAATACCAAGAAGATTCAAAATTTCTGATTTTTTTTTTTTTTAAGCTGCACTGAAAACTGCCCATCAAAGCTCTGTAGCTGCAGAAGTACTTGCAGTGCTAGATGCTACAGTCATCTCTCTGTTGCACTGACATAGTTAGCCTGATTAGGACCTGGTGGGGCTCCAAGTCATTTGGAGCCTTCCAGTGGCTAAAGATAAACAGAGTTTGGTTTAATACAGTCTTGACAAAATATGTCCGTAAGTAATCTTACCATTATTTCTGTGTATTCTGTTAGCTTTGAGTCTTCAATCTGCTTATTTGCTTTCTGTAATAAATCTTTCAAGAAGCTCTGTTAAAATAAATAGAAGAG
>VZTL01044603.1:0-61713 GCA_013400535.1 Scopus umbretta | reverse complement strand
TGTGCCTGTGTGCCATTATTTTTGTGGCATTCTGGGCCACATTTCAAGATAGAAAATAGGGTAGCTCATAAGAAAATCTATTTGTATGTAGAGGACATTCTTGAACTTGAATGCAACCATGTCAGTAGTCATAAGACTAATACCCACTCTAGCTCTTCCAGCCTGGCCCTCTCCGTGCTGGAAGGCTTTCCTGGTAGCTTGTATACGAAGAACATGATGGAAATGTTGTAAATGGACATTACAGAGACATGTTTAATCTTGTGTGCTTTGATGGAAAATAGAATTGGAAAGGGCACTGAAAGGCTGTCCAGCCCATCTCTGTGTCTCAAGGCAGGATCACCTATATCTAAACTTCCTGAATTACTGTCTGATCTGAGCTATTGCCAAACCTTTTGTAACTACAGGCAGTGATGGAGAGTCTGCATCCCCCTTAGACAACATATTCCACTGCTGTTACTATTAGAAAGTTTTCCTGATTTCCAGCTTAAATTTCTCTTAGAAAGTTGTAAGTGGGTGTACTCCTCACACAGCGAATACTTAAAATGTTTGGGCTGGTTAAGAAATACTAATCTAAAAATAAAACTGGACATTTATGTTTCATTTCAACATGTTAAAATGGCCTGTTGCTCTGAGGCAAACAAAATCTTGCAGCACAAGAGAAGATGGGACCATTAGGGATCTAGTTAAAATGTCTTTATTCTTCAGCTGGTCCTTAATCAGCCCTGCCTTTTTAAGTCTATTTTAAATTATTATTATTATTAAGTCTATTATTAAAATATAGCAGCCAGCAACAGTCCTTAAGGAATTGTCTAACAGCTGAAAAGTTCTCAAGTGCTACATGTGTGGCCTCTTTCTGATCCTACCAACTTTAGATACATCAACCTGCTGCAACCAGCCAGCAGATGAGTGGGCTTGTTGGCCTGAGGGTTACCTTGAGGTAGGATCATCGGCAAATGTCACACAGATACCAAACTCAAAGAGCAAGGGAAAAGGAAGAAGGATGTGAATGGCCTGATGTGGATTCCTCTTCTGAACAGAAGAGCTGTAAGGATTCAAGACAGTTTGATCTCCTGGTGCTTTAGTTAATAAAGCTTGGTTAGTTCTTCTTTAGAGTACCACATATGGGCAAAATAGTCCAAATTAGATGGATAAACACCACTTTCTTTCTCTTGCTGTGAACTGTTTTGACTTCTCTGAATTTAAAGCTACAGTGATGTATCAAGTGCAATTGAACTGTGGAAAATAGCACCTTTCTACTCAGAGTCTGCTGTATATGAGCTTTTCTCCTGTGGGGAAGGGCTGAGAGAGCTGGGACTGTTTAGTCTGGAGGAGAGAAGGCTCAGGGGGACTTCATCAATGTACATAAATACTTCAAGGGAGGGTGCAAAGAGGATGGATCCAGGCTGGTGTCCAGTGACAGGACAAGAGGCGATGGGCACAAACTGAAACACAGGAAGTTCCCTCTGAACATCAGGAAACACTTTTTCACTGTGAGGGACAGTGCTGGCACAGGTTGTCCAGGGAGGTTGTGGAGTCTTCATCCTTGGAGATATTCAGAAGCCATCTGGACATGGCCCTGGGCAACTGGCTGTAGGTGGCCCTGCTTGAGCAGGGGGGTTGGACTAGATGACTTCTAGAGGTCTGTCCCAACCACTCTGTGATTCTGTGACACTGTGATTCAGCGTCTACAAATTTATGTTAGTTTTATGACTCTAGTTTTAAGGTTTGTTAACTCTGCAAGGCTGAGATGGCTAACGGAATAATCTCGATTCTGCTCTTGTGCATGTTAAAGCTGATACCAAAATCCCACCAAGTTAACTAAGCAGGGGCAACACAATTGCAGTTGTGTTAGCCTAACAGTATTACAGTGGAAACTGTAGCGTTACATGATACTTGAGAGAGCATAATCTATCCAGCAGCATAGTTATTAATGACAGTGATGCCCTTAGGAAGAAAAACAACAAAAGAGCCCTCCTCCCTAACATACCAAAAAAAGAACAACATCGCTTTCAGAGGCCTATCTTGCTTTCTTAATCTTTCTTACTTCTAAGCTAGAGTACCCACTACCTTGGGTCACTTGAGACAAACATCGGTCTGAATTAAAACACACTTTAAAAAACATTGGTCATATTAGAGTTTCACTTCATATAATTTACTGGTGATAAAAATGTCAGCTAACCACATTGCTTTTTGGTCATGTTTGAAATGCAAAAACATGCATGGGTGCATATCTGAAGAAACAGATAGCAGCACAGGCTGTAATCCAACACGTGTTCTCATGTTGTACATACTCATAGGTATTGGTTTACCTTAAGTTCCTCAGAATCAATGAAGCCACTGTGGTCACTGTCATATTTTCTCCATGTCTGCAATCAGAACGTCAATGCTTTAATGATATATTTATGGCAAGCAGGTCTTGGATAATTTTACAAAAGGCAACTTTTCCTACCATACCTGCATGAAGTCTTCACTTGACTTTAGCTGCTGGCACCTGAAGAACAACAGGAAATTCTCTTCCGTTGGTAATATCTGAGCAAGCTGTAACAGAATTTAAGAAAGGTTCAATTTTGATTCTTCGTTAGGCCAGCTGAGCCTGTAAAAGAGCATGAAACTTTTTAAAAGAGTATGAAATTCTTTGTGCTCATCCTGCCCTATTGTAGCCCCATAGGAAGCTTCGGCGTGTTAGCTGAAATGTTTGGAAGATGCCTCTGAAAGGCTTCTGGCTTAAAGCTTTGCCGTATTCATCAAGGTCAAACAGAACTGAGGTCTGAGAGAAGGGACTGTTTAGCACTTTACTGAAGTGGTAGCTGTGTAAAGAGGGCTAAAAATTCACCCATGCAGAGTTAGGATCTGTGGTGAAATCCTTGGAATCAGCACGAAAGGAAAGCATAACACAAGGACATTTAGAGGATAAGTGTGAAGGGACGTGAATTAAGAAAGGCAGGAAAATAGACTACTCACAGATACCAAGGAAGAGGACAGAGGAACGCTGACATGAAGAGCAGATGTGTAAGGTAAGCAGAAAAATATATGGAAAAGTCAGGAGAAAAAAAGAAAGCAGGGAGGGTAAGGGATCGGCAACTGGTGATCATTTGACAGGCACGGAGATGTGTTCAAGAAGAGCTATAAATACCAGAAAGAAATCAAAAGGGCTTTTAGCCCTCCAAAATCAGGGGTGGTTCTTCCAATGCCTCTGCTCTACAAAAGGCTTTTTAAAAATCAGACATTATTGTACTGATTATTGAAAATGTTCATTTACCATAACTCAATTTTGGCAAGTGACAAATGTAGAAGATGGAGAATATGCTGTATAATTTAATGTAAAATCATGATTTGTTTTTAACAAAAGCCCAATATTTTTTTCTGTCCTCAAAATGCATGAAATGTATTTTGATTAAAGAAAACTTTTTACTTGAAGAATAGACCAGCTGTGCTTACTAGGAAGAGAAAATGGAGAAAGACAGATTTCTTAGCTGCATTCTTTTATGAAAAATGACATCTGCAGACTTCCTGGAACTCCATCTTAAAATTTTGATTCACATTTTTCTTTTTCTGCATTCATTTCATACCCTGAAATCCCTTGTTCTGTCTCTTTCAGTGCTATTGCCTAATTGCACAGGCTTTTTTATTGGGTTCCAGCGGTGCAATAGGTGATTTCAGTGCTCTCTCTTTACCCTACAGGCACAACAAGGGTATGGACAGATTTCTTCTTTCTCTAAAATTATCTGTGCAAGAAATCAGTTATATTCTTTAAGTGTTGGTACAACTGAAAAGGCACATATGAGCACGCTCCTTACAGAAATGGAGCAGCTGATGACAGACCGTCAGGCACATCAGAGTGTTCTGAGTGCTTTTGCTAAATGGCTGAACACCAAACCCAATCAACTAAAACAATGTGGTCTTGTCAGCAGCTTTTGAAACCTACACCATTATAAATAGCATATATACGTGTAGGTAGGTACATGCTCATATGTAAGCAATAGCTAAATGTCTGTAACTTAGTATCAATTTATGGAAAAATGTATTTGTTTCTCCCATGAGAGGGGAGCTGTGATTTTTAGAGTAAATCAACATTCCTACTCAACAACAAATGTTGAATGGAAGTACTGGTTATAATTATAAACAGAATTTGCGGGAAGGGACTGATTATGACAATAAGAAAGGGCTTACATGTGTGGAAATTATAAATAAGATTTCACTCGTGGGACCTCTGTGGCTAACTGCTGAATTTTGCAAGGGCATTGTAAAATAGTACAAGGTGCAAGGGTAAATGTAAAATAGTAACTTTCCAAAGAATAATTAACAGCTTACTAGCAGTACCAAACTGTATTTGAGGTATAGAATATATTACCACTAAAAGAAAATTACTTTATTTTAAGCTATATCGCTCACCCTTTGTAAGTCTCAGGGGAAAGCACAGGCTTTTACGTTACAAAGACGCAGGAGCTCAATATCCAGCATTAGCTCAGGCTTCTGCCAAAAAAAGTCTTTCGTGTTTTCATAATCGAAACAATATAGCTAAAGGGAAGTCCAGTTCTCCAAGCATATGCATTAAATAGCACTAAATGGCTTTTTTTTTGTGGAAAACTCTGCATTACCAAGGGATGAGAAGATCATCTGGAAACTGGCTCGACTTCCCAGTCTCAGTTATACCACTACAGAGAGGAAAGATGGAAACCTGGTGCTATTTCTAATGACAACTCCACTGTGAGAGCAAGTGTAGGGGGATGCCGTGAGTGTATTTGGATAAGAGTGCAGACCACTACAAGTTTGTGTATGGCAGCAATAGCAGTTTAGAGAGCGTTTCTGTGAGCTGTGCTACTTTTATGGGGACTGTTGGCTATTTCTGCATTGTGAGTAACAGAGAACAACCACAAAGCCGGTGACCAACTTGACTCCTCTCTGCTCAGCTGCAGGCTGAGGTACACCTTTATAGGTTACCTAGCAGAAAAAATACTCTCAGTACTTAAACCAATATCAGAACTATTTTCTAGAAATCATCCTCTAAGTAAATTCTGTTGATATTTAATGCTATTTAAAATTCTTTTCACCTAATACAGCAAATTTGATTTTTAAAACGCTATAATAGAGAATGGGAGTACAAATAGTATTTTAGGATAATAGAAGTTATTTGTAAGCAGCAGTAAACTTCAAATGTTTTGAATGTGGAGTTACCGCAGTCCTAAGTTTTGAAACCTTGGGTTTCACATCCACATTTTAGTGAAAGCGTTGGTCTGAATGAGTACAAAAGGTGAAAGCAAGGTCCCTTACACAAGACAAGCAAGTGGACAGGTCAGACTCTGCCTTTAGCTGGAGAGCACTGGATAAAAGCTAGTGAACTATCTGCACTGTGCTTCCAAAGACAGAATCAACACAATCTGAGTTGAAAATCCACTCCTTCCTCTGTGAAGTCACCCAGGCCTCCTCTTTATCTCAGTCAACAGACCTTTCCTGAAAGCTCATTATTCGCTAGGACATTTTCCGGCAGATGCTGGGGTATTCATTATGATGGCTGGGAGTCTGAATAGCTTTACATAATTTCTTTTTAAACAACATTCATATACTTTTTCAGAAGAACTATTTGTTGTACTATGTAAATGGGAGCAATCTGGATTACTGGACATTTTTATTTATAAGGAAGGAGAATCAAGTCGAAATACCAAGTTTAATATCATACTGCTCTGCACGTACAACACATTTGTCTGAGTCCCATCAGCATTTTCCAAATCAAGCTTCATGCTGATGTAAGTGAAATAAAATATAACTATTGGGTTAGGAAACTGCTATATTAAGGGAGAAAGTCCCTTCAGTCACTGAGAACTGTCACTATTCAGTGGCTTCCGTGGATGCTGAGCGTGCTTGGCACTTCTCTGGGGTGGTGAGCACTGCATCATATCAGGCCCTATTGGATTTGCTCACCTTTATCCATTAAATCAACAGCAGAATCAGAAATAGAAATTGAAAGGTAAGCCTTCCAGTTATCTTTCTGACGTGAAGAAACACAGTCTTTTTCAGGCACTGTCTACACAACCTTGCATCCAGTGCTTGCTATTACATAATATTCAAAACTACTAAATTAAACAGGATTCTTCAATACTAAATGAATAGGCATTTGTTAGTCCAAAGCCAAACAATTCATTAGTCCAAATAAACACTAGTTCTTTTTAGATGCCGAGCTATTTGATCAATGCTAAATATCATCAAAAGATGCATTTTTAAAAATCAATTATAGCTGCAAGTAAAACAAACTGTTCATATTTCCACGGTAGTTTAGTCATAATTACATATGCATTTAAACAACTATATGCAATTCAGACACATGACAGAGGAGAAAATATACCCTGGAATGATCTATTATATCAGCAGTGATACTTTTACAGATTATACTCAGTCCTCTATTTTAAAATTAGCTACTGACCCAAAGTTGGTCACTGTAGAAATTTTGCAGACCTGGCGTGTTTCCAGCTGTTTCTTAATTAGCTCTCTAGGTCAGATTTCTTATTATCAGAAAAAAATATAAATAGCATTTAATAATAAAACCTCAATCTCACTGCACTCAGAGCGACATAAATGAGTCACAGATTTAGGCTTGAAAAAGTGAATTCCCAAGCTGTAACCCAGCAAACTCTCCTTTTTGCCTTGCAGTACCAAAAAGTGAAAGAGAGAAAAAACACGATGGCTCCCCGCTTCTTAGCAAGCTGCCTAAATTGTAAAATTGTTGAGCAGCTGTATGTGTAGAAGGGGTTGGTTATCTTTGCCCTCTTTAGAAAGTGGTAGTGAGGAATAGGGGAATTTTCTGCCTGAAGTTCTGTTAAAGTTCAAGAAAGGAATTAATAAGAAATCCTGATCTTTCACAAGCTGGATCACAACTGCTATTAAAATTTTATTTAAATTTAGCATGGTTAACATGCTGTCTTACCATATACGTATTTTTTTAGAACAGACTACATAACAGTGATTACCCAATTGCGTTCACTTGTGCGTTGTCCTCACTATAGGAGTGGTGACAGGGCATTAGTTCAAAATCACAGGTAGAAATAAGTCACATTACCTTTCACAATTTAAATTTCTAAAATAGAGCTCTTATCTGCTTTGCAGGAAAACTAAATTGCTATTGATGCATATTTGTACTGAATAAAGCTTGCAAAGTTAAATGAAGTGTAGTGAAATGTCCAGAGATGGGTAAGGAATACCTTACTTTTTGTTAATGAAAAAATTTCATTAGTGAAAATAATACTACAGATCTTAAGACAGAGGAAAAATTTTCTGTGTTAACTAAAAATCCAAAATATTTACATATTATGCTCACATAATGTATTTTCTACAAGTAGAAAATCAGGACAACATGTCAGTCTTTTTTTTGTAACGCAACCATCTTACCTCAACTATTCCTATTTTTCCATCAGCAGTCTTCCCATATTGGTCCACAAAAGCTTTCATTTCAGGTGTTAAATCCTACAAAGTTACAATGAGAGAATCATTACTTCAAGATACAGAGAAACATATATGAACTTAAGTATTCTATTAGTTGCCAAATAATATACTACATTTAATGAAGCATTCACACTGCAGCTAGATTCCTCAAGTTTAAATGAAATTGAGTAATTTTTATCATGAGTAATGTCATTGCTATAAATTTTACTTCCAAAGGAATGATAGTCAGTGTGAATGATTGGCATCTAAATACTCAGAACTCCTATTTTAGTTTACAGAATGAAAAAAATATAAAGACAGATGTGCTGGAAGATGTGTATAACAGCTCCTTTGTTTAAGAGGATGACAGTGAAGCTCATAGGCAATTATTAGTCAATTTTATCATTTTTCATTTTTAAATTAGTAACTTGAAGGCAGTGCAAAATCTTGCAAAATAAGGAACATCACAGTATAATACATCTGAACACCAAAATAGCCTTTCCACGTCTTTCAGTTGATTTTCCCTGAACAATGGATGCTATTTTAGCCCTAAAAGAACTCATCACGATATCATATTTTTCACTGTTTAGTATTTGATTATCATAAAAACAGAGTCAAAATCTCACTGCTGAAATGTAGAGAGGCAGATTTAGGAGGCAGAAAACTTTGAGCAGAACCTCAAATCCGACAGAGTAAAGCCAGCATAATCGTTCTTCATATAAATTATGGCCCTTGCTATACATCTCTTCTCTAGAGGCTATCCTCACTCTAGGCTACAGCAAAGGTGCCAGCCTTGGGGTGAATAAATATTTGATTTCACACTTCAAATTGACCTGCCTTGTTTCAATATGAGCTGCCATCAACCTTCAATACTGACTAAACTTTTGACTTTCTTTGTATTTCTTATAGGTGTGAGCTAGTAAAACCATGCAGCAAGAATCAGGACTACAGTTATATTCAAATAATGGACAATTCTATGATTATAGATGAAGATACAGCAGTCTTTGGAAATTAAAGGTTTAGTTGTTATAATAGATCTGATTATACAGGACCTAAACGATTCTCTCACTGGAGACACAGGGAATCTCAGCTGTACAAAGTCCATTGTAGTTTGTCCCAAATTTGAACTACCAAAGCTAACTAAAATGTCAGTTCCTTGTAGCTGATACAATCATGGCCTAGTATCCTATTTCTGTCAAAGTCATCCATGGCAGGTTAGTAATTTGCCATGGCTTTAATTAGAGATGTGGTTATTAATACAATGCACTTCAATGTCACCTTTCATCTAATGGTCCCAAAGTGGGGACAAATTTGCTTAGCAGAGAGAATGGAAAATTTAGACACCTGGATTTTAATTAGTCCTGGTTAAATATTTTACTAATCTTTCTAGTAGCAAGTCTGCAGTGCCAGACAGTCTCCAGCTGCTGAAGGAGGCACAGCCGATTTACAGGTTAAACAAAACAGGATGCTCGTCCTCTAGTATATTATTCAGAAAGGGTTTGTTTGGTTTTTTTTTTTTTTTTGTGCTCACTTCACCTGCTCTTGAGCTGCTTGATGAGTTACTTGAGTTACATTATTCAAATACATGTTTTCAGTCAAAAAATCTTGCCTAAATTTAACCAAGTCTAGTCCTAAACTTGATACAGATGCAGTGCTCAATGTATGAAATTAAGAAACTAGCCCTTCACACTTCAGTCTCCCCTTTTAAAACTTAAAGAGACACTTATCCAAACAAGTAGAGCTGTAGAAACAAATAGCTTTTTCTGATATGTTTTAAAAATGTAAGGATAGATGGCACTACAGAAACACTTACGTGACTGTATTCATAAACGTCTATTAAATCACATGTTTCTGTGGAGAAATATAGTCGTTGCCTATGTATGCAGAGAAAGTGAGAAACAGATGTGGAAGAGCTTGGCCAAGGTCCACCTATTGACCCTTTATCAGCCTCTGTGTTAGTCACTGATACCCCACGGTATCTTTTGGCAATTGGCATACCTAAATAGAGAAGGTATTGCATAAATGTGGAGCACAATAAACGGAAGCTATGCTTATGTACTTATATCGCTTTTATCCTTAAAAAAGAGGCTGTTCTTTCAACACGTCAAAGTATATCAGATCAATTTGCTATCTACCATAATGTGTGAAGCAAAAAGACATAAGAAAAGCCCAAGCCCTTAAAACCTCTAAGAACACATCCACGCTTTGGGGCTAGCATGAATCAGGCTGCGTGCTACTGCTCTGTCTGAGAAAAAGCAACTGTGAAAGTATGGGCTTACCGAGTGGATTAATAAAAGGATTAGAATTAGGACATAATTAGAACGGTTCTGTAGTTGGGAAGAATGCTGGGAAATGTTAAACCATCCTATCCGATGACAGAATCAATGTGATTCTTTAATGCATATGGCATGACTGATGTGAAATCCAGCTATGAAGAATGCATAATTGAATATTTCAAAAATAGTGAGCAGGAGAGTGACCTGAAATGCAGAAGTTAATGATGACAAAGAAGCTTTGGGGTGTTAAAAGAAGGACAGCCAAAGAAATGACATATAACCTACACTAGTTTCTCAATGTGTCCCTTCTGGCAAAAGAATAGAAATTCAAAGCTACTGAATTAGTATCCCGTGAGACAAGACACGAACTAATGAGATGCTTGTTTGGCAAATGAGCCTTCAAATCCAAGAATCAGCTTAGATTTGAAACCCAGGATGACATATATCCATACTCCAGAAAAAGACTTCAGGGATGAAGGTAATGTCTACCAAAAGCAGAGCCAATGGATCAAGTACTGAATTTGATGTTGCTACTGTAGATTGCTCTTTTCAGCAGAACACTCCAAAGATAGGCTTGAATCAGAGAAATGGGAAAGGAAAACTTAATTAAACACCTGAGCATTTTTAAATATAGTGTGAGATACAGGCAGAGGTTATTTTTTTTCTTTTAAAAAAAGCATAAATTATGAAATTTGTAGCAGATAATAATAATCCTGCAGGGCTTTTCTGTGTTACTTTGAGCAGGCTCTGTTTTTAAGAAGAGATGCACACTTGCTCTGAGAAAGAAAAGAATCTGATCTTAAAATGGTAAATATTTTTTTCCTTAAGCTTCTAAGTAATTTTTTAACTATTGAATAATATCAGCATTTCTACTAAGAATGCCATTCATATTCAATATACACAGGCTTTAATATCTTCTTTCTAATGGCTGTACTTAAGTTTCCTGCACTTCAATATAAAAGAGAGATTTGTTCTGTTGCAATATTTCAAAGGTATTGATGTTGTATTTAATCTTTTCTGTGAAAAAATAAATAGACTTTTCCCTCTGAAAAACACATTACTTGCCCAATTTTCTGTTGTTNCCCTTAAAAAAACAATTTCTGTCCCATTTTTTTTTTTTTTTTTTTTTTTTTTTTTTTTTTTTTTTTTTTTTTTAAATCGATTTGGGGTTTAATTTTAGTTTAAACTTACTTACAGTCATGGAAATGGGTACCTACATCAATGGCTATGAGAAGAATTAACTGGTACCAAGACCACAGCAACATTAGAGGCATTGCTAGGAGACAGATTTTCAGCTGCGTGAAGTTTACACTCATACAGTTAAAAAGAAGATACAATTTTTCCACAAAATAAATTAAGATGCATATTATTGTTTTTCATTTACTTCTAAATTTCATAGCAACTTTTAAAGAAAAGTTAATCATTGAAGAGCTATTGCTCAATTTGGAGGTATTGTTATATAAAGTAGTAAAATATATGCCCCCATGCACACATGTCATCCAGCTAAATTATAATTTTATTTTCCGTTACTTCAGAAGTCTTTTAACACAGATTGATTTAAATAGGTTTAATTAGGTTACATATTTGAGTTCGATGCTAAGTGGCCTGTTTTAGAAACCAATTATTTTAAAGGCAATTTATTTCTTAAAAAGGTTAATTTCTATTTTAATTCAAAACTTGACAAGGAATCTTTCATTTCTTTCTTTCTTTTTTCTCATCTTCTCTCTCTCTGGTTTTCCCCCATGTGGATATAGTTTGGAGGAAATTTATAATTAGTTCTTTAATAACTCATACACGGAATTGTTTTGACAGTATTGTCAAAAACTTTCCTGTAACTCTGAACAATTAAACTACCAGGATTTGGTGCTCATGCTCCTGGTGTCTAACACTGGTGAAGGGCAAAGTGTGGTTCGCAGTTGTCTGCAGATCTATTTACTGACCACCAAGGGGCAGAAATGCATTTCAGCCCATACTGCCCATTAGGTATGAAATTAAAAGAGTCCAGCTAACTTGAAGTGTTGTTTTTTTCTTTTTTTTTTTTTTTTTTTTTTTTTTTTNTTTTTTTTTTTTTTCTTTTTAGTAGCAGTAGATATCTGGATCAGGTAAGATTAACTGCAGTGGGACAAGGTTCCAGCCGTTACAAAAGAACAGCGTCCACGCATATCTTGACTTTTTAAGCACTGTCAAGAAGTATCAGCTCGTAGTCTGGCGAGATGTGAGCGGGACCTGCTCTCCAGGGAGATGGGCCCTGGCCTCGCCTTTCCGAAGCGGACGGTTTATTTCATTCGCAACCTGCTGATTTCTAACCCAGCTACTACTTCCCCTTGCCCGGCGAGGCAAGTGCATGAACCGTGTGACGGCAAGAGAGAAGAGAAGGAACCGGGGCACTTTTCTCGAGTTTGCTCAAGAAAACTCTTCTTTCCCGGAGAAGGCGGAAAAGCGGGGCGAAACATTAACCTACCAAGCCTGCCTTCTTCCGCGCCTGCTGCAGCTCCTGGATGAAGTTTTGTAGCTCCTTCCCATCCATGTACCCATTGCCTGCAACAGAAAGAGGGACGGTTGCGGGCACCGCTCCCTCCAAACTCTCTCCTCTCTCCCGCGCTGGCAGGGCCGCCTCCGACCCGGGCGCTGCCTCCCGCCGGGCCGGCTCCCTGCGCGNNNNCCCCGCCCTGCGCGGGGGGGAGCCGGGGTCTCCCGCCGGCGGCAGCGAGGCTGGGGTCAGCCCGGCGGCACCCTCCCCGGGGCGAAGCCCTCCGGGGCAGCCGCCCCGAAGCGGAGCGGAGGGCTCTGCTGGCGCCGGGCGGAGGGCCCCGAGCAGAGGGAGCAGGGCTGGGTGACCCAGGAGTTATGGGGGGTCCCTCGCTGTGGGAGAGCGTGCCCGTGAGATGCGGGGGACGAAGGGCCAGGGCAGTCTGCCCGTTCAGCCGTCGCGCCTCCGTCTGGGCAGGGGTCCTGCATGTCAGAGCATGGCTAATAGCACCGCAGGATGTCACGGTGCAAAAAAAGCCATATGGGACACCGTGTGGGGTGCAAGGAATCCGCTTTGGTGACACCATTTTTCACCGCTCCATCCCCAAACCAGACCTGCAGATAGCTTCACCACAGGCTTAATCTTTGAAGCGCTGCAACCCTTTAAACCGATATTCCCACCGAGATATCACAGGATATTCAGATACGCATACTGAGGTAGCATGGGAACAGGCACGGTAAATTTAAATATACTGCCCTAGCAGGTAATTTCATCCCAACAGGTAAGTATGGAAGACTTCATTAGTAAGCGCTTTCTTTCCCAGTGCGGAGGTGTGAGGGGCACTACCACAGTCACTTCTGCCTGGACAAGAACGTCTTTTGGTAGACCAGCTTTGGAGAGTTGCCCTCCTACAGCAGTGGGTTGGTGGGAGGGGACAGAGCAGCTTACTAAAGATCTTCCTTTTCTCACGGGCTAACAAGGTATTGCACCTGTAATAATGATTAAGTCCCTTTTGGGATGACTCAATTTAGTCACTAGGGTTACCTGGGTATTCTGAAGGACTGAAACTGCCTTTCTCCTTCTGGCAATATCCCTCAGGTGCTACATTGAGTTGGCATGGTTTGATGGCCAAGATGATCAGCTGACAGGACATTCCCAAATACAGTAGGTAGTACAGTAAGGATGGAGGATGAGAACAGCTGGGAAACCCGGGAATCTCCATGTGTTAAGTGATTGACATGAGCAACAGTAGGACAATAATATGTTAAGACTCACATACAGCGTGAGGATAAAAAAACAATGGGATAATGCAGAACAGAAGACAGCAAAATGCCAAGGGGGCTGAATAACCCAGCAGGATGAGAGGTGGGTGCTTAGTTAAAGGCAGATATGTCCTGAGAGGGATTTCAGTAGATTGGGTGGCTGAAATCTTGTATGCATTATGGAACAAGATGTGGGCATAGCAATTAAGTAATCATGAGACCTTATACTTGATTCCCTCCATCTTTCCATTCTCCTGTTTCTCCACCTGTTATGTGCCGCTTTCTCTCATTCTGTTGCTGCTGTTTGGCTGTAAGTTCTTCAAGAGATACATCATGTTGGTCTGTGTTTTGTGAGCTGCTGAAGAAAGCAGCAGCTAAGATGAAAGGCAAAGAATCTGATCATTAATCCCTCCAGTTCAAAATATTTGTAAGCATTAGTGAAAAATGTTCCAAATAGTTTTACAGCCACAGATACCATTATACACTTGCAAAAGGACTGAAGAGATTTTAAGTATTTCCTTACAATCAGGCTTTGTGTTTCACCATGTGAAAAATAAATAAAAAAATATCATGGCTGGGTCAATTTCCCATCTAGGAACTGGTTTTTGGGCATTGCTTTCTCAGACCAGTAGACTTCAGTGGTAGCCAGATCCTGAAACTCCAGCAATTTGCCTACCTCTTGTCTTGAAAATATAAATCAGGAACTAAAGCAGTTCCATAAAGTAGTGATGATGACAAGAGAGGATTCATGAGTTTGTTTTTTTTTTACCAGGAGCAAGGACATGGCAGAGCTCTGGCCTTGACAAGCAGAAGCACGGTGACTCGAGCCTGGGGTTATCGTTTGTACTTGGAAAAGACAACGGGGTGCCAGTGATGCAAGGGCACTCGAAGGAGACAAAGGTGGAACTGGCATTTCCGTCATTTTTAGATAGAAGAGGTCTGTGGCAGTGAGTAATTTCTTATATTTGCCAAGCGTATTGAATTACTCCGTTCAGTGCAGAATTTCAGCTTCCAGCAAGCCTGCATGAATGGAAACTGAGCACTGAACCCATTTCAACAGTACTCTGACTTGCATCTTGTGTTGATTTGCTCCTTGCTGTGTACCGTTTTCCAACGGCACATCAAACCTTGTGCTTGTTACTTTTCCCTGACCCAGAAGTCTGTAGCTGAATGGGAGAGAAGGATTCAGCATTGTTTGGGGCCAGCCCAGCCTTGCTCAGCTGTCTGCTCAGACTTTTAAATGAATGGGAGCTGTAATGTTTACATTTTCAAAAGTTCTCAGAATGAAATATTTTACATAGGTCATATGTAGCCAGGAGGGTTAGAAGAAAGTCTCACAGGAACTTTCAAAATATGCTGCTTCTCCCCACCAGGAACATGTATAATCCTGTGCAGGTAGGATACTTGGACATGTTGGCCTTCCATTATGTTAACGGCTACAAAATCAGTATTTTCTACAGACCATTTATGTAGCTTTGTGCATTCTTTATAAAACATTATGTAGAGGTGAATGGGTTTGTATGTTCTCGCTGCTGCACTTGAAGTGATCCTGCACGGGCATAAAAGTAGCAGACATTTCCATGCAAAAATAATCACTTACATAACTAACTGCACACCATATTTTCATGATTAATGAATTACCAAGACACCATTCATATTTAATCCCACCGGACTCTGCTTCTTATGCAAAACTAAATCAGAAACTGGTCATTTCAATTCCAAGAAGCTATTAATTTCCATTGAAAGAGGAAGCACTGGAAAAGATTTAAAAATGCAGATATATACAGGATGTGATCCATAACCCAATGAAGTCCATGCAAATTTTTCCAGTGACTCTAGAGGGCTTTATACAAGGACACAGTTCTTCATATTTTCAGAAATTATATGTATGGTGATATGCATATGTACACATTGATTAATGAATTACTTCACTGAGAAGCCTAAGCCTTGCCATTCATTTTAGCTAGAGCTACTTGAAGTTCTCCTTACAAAAAATGAGCCAGATCCATATCTGGCAGAAGTCAGAAATGCTGCACTGAAGCCAGCTGGGAACTTGACCCAGAATCTAAGTGACTATGATTTTCTTTGAAAATGTTTGTTGTTCATAGCTGTTCTTCAAATGCTTTTCATTAATAATTTTTTTGCATGTGGGTTTTCTGAGACTTCCCAGTTCTGACTACCAGACTTCTGTCTTCACTCTCTGAAGAGCATCTAGCTGTAATATCCCCAGGGTTTCTCAAGATGTGTGGAAATCAAATATGCCAATTATAATAGCAATCCAACCTAAAATATCCCCCAAATAAAGGCAAAAAATAACAAGGTATGTAATTCTCATCCAGAAAGCACCAATATTTCCAGCATCATGTGAAACATCACAAACTTGGATTTTGATGAGCAGAGACCAAAGGACACCCAGATGTAAACACGTTCAGATAAGGAATATGAACAACACAAATGGTCCGCAGGGACAACAGAAGTTACTTACTCGGTTATTCTTGGTCCACCATCAGAAGATACATCAAAGGCAGGGACTGTTGTGTCATCTCTCTTCTGAAAGGACAAATTCCTGTGTGATCTTGAGGTGTGGCTGGACTTCCTTATCAACAACTTCTTTCCCATTTGATGCTTAGTGATGATTAGCAGCACAGTCAGTCCTGAAAGATGTAGGGGGAAATTCTGATCCTTGGCTATTACTCCTTGCTAAAATCCTGCCTTCCTGTAGATAACCATCACAGTAAGAAGCATTTTGAAAGAAGCAATTCCCTAGATTTTAATTATAACGTTTTCATGATTATATGATATGGAAAAAGTCTCTCTTACCCTTTTATACACTCCCACATTAAAACATGTATCCGAGAAATATGATAACTGGAAGGGGGATAAGGTTTTAAAAACTGGGACAGTGTTGGTACCTGATTTGGGCTGTGGCGGAATTTGCAGAGGTAGCACTGGGCTCTAGAAGGCAGCTTCAAGTTATGTGCAACTGCCAGCAAGTATGGCTGGCCGTGGTGGAGAAACATGTCTTTCCAAGATATTTGGATAATACTACAGGATAATTTATTGCTTATTTTTTCCTTATCTACATTTCATTCAGTATTTGTATTCTTTAAAAATGAAAAAGAAAATGCAGCATTGAAGTGCTGCTCTATCTCAGGCTATCCTAGGCCTAATATAGTCATTATGGTAAACCGCTATTTGCACAGGAAAACCATTATGTAAATAGAGACTTACATGAGCCTTCAGTGTTTTTCAGAGACAGCATTATATAGAAATATATTTTTCATGCACCAGACAGAAATGGCCAAAGTAATGTTAAGGGCATGAAATGTATTTTAATATATACCACAAATTGGTGAGCCACAGCACATCCCAAGCCTTAACCTATTGACAGGTGAAGCCAGGGCCTAATTCATCCCTTTTTAACCTATTTTATAGCCTTACAGTCTCACCCATAGCTTTCCAAGGAGCAGTGTGTTGATGACAAGGCAATACTTAACAACAGATTCCTTGGTATTAGAAGGCTCAAAGTCCACACAACTTGTTTTGCCATGTCTTCCTACCCTATAAGATCATTGGAGCCATGAGAGCCTTTTGTTCTTCACATTGCAGCTTTCTTCCTTCAAGGACCTCATGGATGCTCAGCACAGGCTTCGCAGGCGGTGCTGGCCTTGCACCTCCTTCTGGCCCAGCAATTCCGAAGGGTAGGGAGCATGAGAGCCTGTGGCTGCAGGCATGGGGGAACAGCTTTTTTGTTTGGAGGAATCCAACAACATGTTAGTCCTACAGGTGCATGAAAGGCTGTACTGGGGTCTTGATGTATCAGTGTCACCAGGAAAAGCACCTGAGGTTGATGGGATCTGTTTAATGCTCTACAATACTATAGACCAACTAGGAAACAAAAAAGGAAGCAAGCAAAACCATGCAGCATTCTTGTATTTAGCTCCATCTTTTCCAAGATAATGCTTAACAGTGTTCTTGTATTTTGCAGGCAAATACCTGCCTGACTATGAGATTTAAAAGAGCCTCATGCCAGGAGAAAGCATCTCCTCTCACCCACCTGCCATGACCTCGTAATACCTTCACGTTGGTGGGATGTGAGGCATTGTGAAGTTACCATTACTGCCAAAGCTACCCCTGGCATGAGGAAATCTTCATCTGTGACCTTGAGCTCTCTGCATGGCACGGACTGAGTGGGGATGGGCTGCAGTTGTCTGGACCTAGTGCTTTCTCTGAGAATCTGATCCAATATTTATCAAAATCCGTGTTTGTCCTTTTCTTGGTTTCCAGTGAGTTTCAGTGGGATTTTTAGTGGCTTATGTTGCTATATGCCAGAGCAGGTTTTTATTCTCTTTGTACTGTTTAAATAATGTGTATTTACATGTAATTCCAAGCAAATTCAACACAGTATAATAGTCTAGCAAGTAATTACTTGGAACTGCTGGTGGTGGTGGTTGGTTAGTGAAACTTTCAGAGACCCATCTTGCGAGACATCTTACTGGGAGACTGCTGGAAATTTAGGATCCTGATTTAGGAGGATTGTCTGTCTCTTTTGAGGATTTTAGAGCTCCTTTTGAGTATTTAGGTCACTTTTGCTTTACCCTACCCACTCAAACTGTGTCTAGCTTACAGGGCAGTATGCATACTTTGGCTGAGCATTAGCACCACAATGGGAGACAGAGCTGGGTGTGTGTCAGTGGTTCCTGCTCCGAGAGTCCTCATTTCCTGAGCACTGACCTTTTTTTTGGAAAGAAACTTGAGCTGACAGCTGAAAGGAAACTCCAGAGTACGCCCACAGGTACCGCAGTCTGAGTGAGTGGGGGACCAGGGCTGCCGGGTGCACCCTGGGGCACACCTGCTCTGCAGCCCAGGAACATCCATGGGGCCTTATTCTACTCTGAGAAAAAATTGACTGTGTGACCAAAACTTGGGGGTACAGTTTTGGGCTATATTAGATGTGATGGGATCCAAGCGAAGTAGTGTTATGGGTCAATCCCCTGTGAACTGGATGGGAACAAAATGCTCCCCTCTTTTCTCCATACTTCCCCTTAACTGAAGCTAATGCTCTTTAAGAAGAGCACAAATCATGAGAAACACAACCTGTGTCCTAGAGGAGTTACGCAGGATAAAAACATACTGTTAATTTGTAACTAGGAAATGCAGTGTTCTTCAGAAAGGTTGATTTAAAGATTTAAGCTGGAGGTTTTTCTTGTTTGAGCTTACAGCACAACCCTATCCTGTCCAATCTGTGTGCTGCAAGGGTCTACCACAACATAATGGCTGCTTCAAAAAGTATTCATTTTAGCAAAGTTATGGAGTATGAAGGTGTTTAATAAGTAGCCTCAACCTTATGTAAATAATGGAAAAACTTGTGTTATCTCATTCCAAATTCTTTTATTACAGTTACAGGTCAACCCACACAACTTCAAAGCTGTAAAATTACATGCTGAGAGTCTCAAAGTGTAATATGGAAATAATAATAAATAAAGCAAACAATAATATAAGGTGAACAGGTTCATCTTTCAACTCTGCTGAACTCAAAACTAGCTCAGCAAAAATGATGTAAGTGCTGTTGTAATAAAAATCTCAGTCACTGCATGCTGCTGCACAGCAATGCGAGTTCTTGGTATGGGCAGAAATCTGTGTGATCAATGATCACCGCAACTAGAAGTCTACAGAAGCAGGCATGTAACTCTTCACTTTTTCCATGCAAAATACCAAGAACTGTAGTTCAGCGGTAAGGTCCATTCTTATGCACGGCTCTCACTGAAGATCGATGGCTGGTAATCTTGCATATCAAAGGAAGATTAACTCTTCCATATGCTATTTATCTTCCAAATAGTATGAGCTCTTTTTACAGAGACTGCTGCATTCTTCTATTTATTTTTTTTACTTTTCATCTTTCCACCAGTTTATCTCCTTTCTTATCCACAGATTAAAAAATGTGTGTGATTTTATCAAAAAAAGAAAATAGAACATTACATTGGGAAGGCAGACTTGCTATCAGTATTTTCCATCCCTCTGATCTACTTAGAAAAAAAAATTAATGTTCTTTAAAAATTTAAATAATTTACTTTGTAGATGAGTTCAAGATCAGAAAAGAGAAATTTAGTAAGGAATTTCTTTATTAATTCTCCAAGGCATATCACTTTTGAAGAGAACTGACAGCTAACTTCTAAGTAGCTCCTGGAAATGATTTCAACATCTGATAAGCACACTGCCTTCTTGGAAGCTTGTAAATGACACATTAAAAAGCATTTATTTTGTTTTATTTCAAAATTCGATCCATTCTACCTGTGTGTGCTACTGTTCAAGATTAGAAGCTTTCCTTCCAAGAATTCATAACATAACCACTTATCAAAATTGTCGAAGATTTGCAGTAAAATTATGATGAGCAGGTTTGACATAAGAGCTGGACCCTTTTCTGAGCAAAGATCAGGGTCTGGCCTCGTGGTCGTGGAAAGAAGTGATATTTACAACGGCCAGAGAATGGAAAATGTTAGTGAGTTAAAGCAAACAGAAGATAAACAGTAGGCTTTCACAACACAACAGTGCAGTGTGTCCAACTTGTTATCAGTTTACAACTTTAGCCTCACAGCCCTTTTTCCAAACTCACAAAGTTCTTTGTTACTTCTTGATTGAGATCGACCTGGATTGCAAGACTATCCCCACCCTGCCTCGTGTGATACTCCTGGTGGTGTGGTAGCTGGTAGAAGTTTAAGGGCTGTGCAGTCCAGCCTGCTGCATTATTTCTCATTAGTGAGAGAGAGTATTTAGTACCATGCCATGAAAAGATTTTGGGGGGCTTGCTTTCTCTCCTCAGCTAAGGAGGTAGTGCCGATGGTAGAAGTGGCTACCATTCGCACTGCCAGTTGGACCAGATGGAAGCAATGTAAATCAGGAAAAGTTCATCCTATATTTAAATAGCTATAAACTAAGCAAAGCAATGAAATGAAAAAGTACATGTTGCAGACATACCAACTGATCAGGCTTTGCACTCAACCATACCAGAAAAATGTGTCATGAATACTTAAAATGATAGCTGTCCTGTCAGGGCACAAACTTACTTGCCCAAGTGTTTTTCTCTCAGTTTCACCTAATTGCAACACAAGACTGACCTCAGCTCCAGGTTTCTAGTCCTCCGTCTGTTTGTGAGAGAAGCATAAGGACACTCTCAGAAAGCGTCTTGTCTTCCACAGTCCCACCAGCAGGATTTTTTGCACAGGTTTGCTATGTGATCCACCATTAGCTGCAGTAGAGCTCTTCACCTGGAGCATGGAAATCCCACATATTCAGGTGTCTGAGCTGGCTCCCAAGTGACAGTTTTTCTGCAGTGAACCTATCAAGGTTTTCTGGGAATAATAGCCAGAGATTCCTCACAACTTTTCAGCAGTGCCTCACTGGCTATATTCAGTTGCTCTGTTTCAGAATGACTGTTTTGAAATGTCTGTCCCTCTGCTTCTCATCACGTCCCTACTCTTCCCACAACCTGGAGGAGGGTAAGGAAGAACTTGGCTCTCTGCCATGGAAAAGCATGGAAGGCAGAAGTGGCAGATAAAAGCTGTCCCCTCAAAATGAGGTCCTCTGTAGCCTGAAACAGAACATGAATCTGTGGCCAGAATGTGCAGAGGAGAATCTCCTGGAAAGCTACAAAGAATTGAATAAACCAGCTGAGAAATAACAAAACATGTGAGCTTAACACCAGCAACACTGCAGTCTGACAGAGCCTGTGTTAGACCTGAAGGAGGCCCTGAGAAGAGATTAAACTTCTCTCTCCACCTGTACGGGGGTGACTTTCTCCAGCCATACATACGAAGACAAACTGCTCCCATTTTGGTGCAGCCAGAGCTCCTGTAACTGCTCTTGAATTCATTCTGCAGACTGAAGGACAAACATGTCAGAAAGTAAATATCTGTGCTGCCACCAAGACTAGCCCAGCTCCATTCTTGTCCTGCAGTTGCCCTATGGAGTTTATGCTCGTCTAACCAAAAGCTTGCTCTGTGCGTACCCCACATACTTTAGTGCACTCTCATTCTGATTTTCCATTAAAAATTGCACTATTCTCTTTATTTCAGGAATATCTGACATGCCTTTTGGGCTGACTCTTCCCCTCTTCTCTGTGATATTATCTAGGGTACAGATAAGTGGACAAATTAGGAGTGTTTTGCATGGCTGCTCTTAAGATTTTGAAACACTGAGCGCCTTTACCTTTGAGAAAAGTTTGCTGACTTCAGCAAGCCTTTCCAGCACTTTTCTAGAGACTTAAAAGAAACTTTTTCACCATATATTTTCCATTGACAAGCCAAGTTCATAGAGCAGTATTAATCTTTAATCTTTGTAATTAATGTTTCAAGTAACCTGAAGATGTATTATTAAATATTGTATTATTAAATATTATTAAATATTGCAAGCCACATTTCTTGATGTCAGGGTGTTGTTTATTTTAACTCAGAATGACAATGAACATATGTACATCTGGTTTGTTGATGCTCTGCATGTTGGTATAAAAGCCATAGTACAAAGGACTTCTCTAGTTTCTTACCCAGGACTCATATTCTTCCCTTTTGCTACCCATAAATCTTCAAGGTCATCAGTTCCTAAAACTAATATACAAAGCAGATACAATTCAAGAAAGTGGGAGGAGGCTTTGATTTCACAGGACAGCGTAGTGGGCAGGCTGGATTCTTTAAGCAACAAAGTCAGCAGAAGCTTTCTTAATGGTGACTTCTTCAAGGGGAGATCACCAGTAATGACGATTCATAATCTCTCTCCAAGTTTTTAAAAGACAGTACGGCACAGGAATACATCCTAAAATGTTGGCATCCGGAAAGTATCTGGGACTTGCATGTGGAAGACATGGCCCAAGAAACCCCACCAGAGGTGGCTGGACCACTGATGGCAGTAGCTGAAAAGACCAAGTAATATTCACTTCTTCCCATCCCATCGAGAAGGGTTGCTGCTGAGAGCATGTCTTATGTCATGAGAAAAACTAAAAAGTGTGGAACATAGTTTTTTAAAGTTTATTTAAAGAAGAAATGGGCTCAAACCTGTTTATATAATATGGACATATCTTAAAACTGCTTCTGGAGGAGCTACATTTTCTGCCTGAATTCCAGCAAACTAAAAACCTTGTTTCTTCAGTATTTGAAACTTCTTAGAGAGGAAACGTTTTGGGCTTCTGAGTCCTGATGTTGTGATACAGAAATCTTTGAAGGTCTCTTGAGGTTCAGTAAATTTATTAATAATGTAAGCTAAATTAATGTCCAATGTGATTTTCTGTGCTTTGAACCAAACTGCCAAAAAACAAGTAAAAATGTAACACTTTGCAGCTCAGTTTTTCAAATGTATCTTTCTTTCACCTAAGAGTAGGAAAGTCTGGCAAAAGAATAATAAGTATTGTTTTGTCAGATTGCCTGATACACTCCAATTTAGAGATTTATATCAGGCTCTGAAGTCTATATCTAGGCACCTAAGAACACACTGTATGACTTTCCAAAACTGAAGTGCACACAAATCCTATTAAAGCAATGGAAGCTGCAGATATCCACTATCACTTCGTGAAGGCTTTTTCCTGCAGGCAGAAAAGATTATTATCATCATCAGTTTTAGGACCTTTTGTGGCGTTTAATGTAGCTCAAGCTGAGAGAAGGTAATTTCTTCCTAAACCTTCTAAGTAGAATAAAACAAATTTTTGATCAGGACTGTAGCTAATTTATGATTTCAACTGCAAGGACCACCAAAACACACGCATAACTGGGCCCAAAGGATCTTCAGATTTAGGTGTCTGATGTTTCATTTAACTCCACTGAGCTCAAGGTATTAGTCTGGAAAGTCTACAAATTCTCTGTCTCTACAGTTCAGTGCAGGCTACATAATGATCAAGACATTATATCAAATTAGGGTCAAATCTTCCCAGCACCAAAAGAGAGAAGATGAAATAAAGCAAATAGTCTAAGATAAAACTTGTCGGATCAGACAGAGTTAACATGAATTACTGGTGAAGATCTATTTTAAACTTAAGCTTAACAAGTTTGTATTGCTGCAGGCATCACACTATCAGACTGGTTAACACCAGTTGCTCACCCGGACATGCTCTCCAGATTAGCCAGGCATGAAGTAACAGAACCTAAATATAGGTTTCTATTTTTGTTAGCAGGTGTTATCCTTACCAGGTAAAACTTCTCATTCCTTCCCTTGGTAGCATACAAGGGTTTTATACAGTCAATTGCTTTAAAGCAGAGACAAAGCAGTTAGGGAGTGGTGACCTGTAAGTATTTTACATTGGCAAATAAAAGTATTTGCAATTGTGAAAGGGAATTTGATGCAATCATTTTAGTAGCTCTCCTTGGCAACACTGAAATCTTTCTAATGCCTTTAAGTACCTGGCTTTTAGAAAAATGTGAGTTAAATCATCGGTCATACAATGATGTTAGCTGTCAGGGAGTGCTAGTCAGGGAGATGTACCTTTGCTTCAGTCTCCATTATCAGCTTTTCTGGTTTTTTTGGTCTCGCTTTGGACCTGGATCCTTTTCTGAGCAAACATTTGTGTATAATTCAGAATATTCTGGGTTTGGAAGGAGACCCCATTTATTTTTTTTTTAACTTTATGAAAACAAAAAAGCCAACAAAAACCTTAAAATGTGTCAGTTTCTTTGGTTGTTAGAAAAAAAGAAAATTAATTACTCCCTGTTTTGTTTTTTTTTTCCCCCTCTGGGTTTTAGTTAGGAGGAGGGTAAGTAGAGAGGTCCTTTAAGCTTTCAGCAGGAAATACCCTTGTTTTATCAGCTCCTGCACCCTTGCATCAGTAAGGCACCTTGATTCCAGTACCAGGTCACCATGCCCAAGAAATCTCACACAACTGGAAGGAGTCCCAAATACCATTGCCCTAACACTCCCCCAGCTTGGCTCTGTATCATCCACACAAAGCAGCCCTAATACCAGCTTAACTGGCCACCAGATGATCCCCAGCTTGGGGAGATCCACGGGCTGAGCAAGATCAGTTTGACAACTGCCATGGCACCTCTGTGGACCAAGGTGGCTGGGTTAGGTAGGCAAATGATGCTCAGTAATTAGAGAAATCCTTCAGCAGCTCTAATGTCTGCTAGGACAAGTAGAGTGGGCTAGAAAAGTGGTGAACCCTCAGGTCAGGGGGGCACAAAATCCACCTAAGTGCCTCCTCATTAAAGTGACTAGCAGTGTCAGGAGGTCTCTGTCTTAAAGCTGTATATTTGTGTTAATGGCTTGAAACCTAAATTTGTTTATTGCATGGTAGTCCGCATTTGCTGTTGGATTAGCGACTAGCCCGCTTGTAAATGGGTTGGTCAGTTTCTTGTTCTCACTTGTGCTAAAAAAGTGTGGATTTGGGAGGGAAGAAGTGCTCCTGTAGAGCAAAGAAAATAATCTAGTGAAGGAAGGGGATTTGGAAAGAGAGATAAGTGAGAATCATTCCTATGTTAGGTGCTATTTTTTGTAATTTCCTGGCATTTACAGATTCAAGATGTATAGGGTCAATATTCAAGTTTTTGGCACCTGTGGTATATGCCTCCAAAATTGGTGCATGTACCCCATTTCCCACAAACCCCACGTTTCCTCATTTGTATGCAGGCAAAGCTTAGAAAGACTTTGTTTTAAATGTGTCAGGATAAATGTTGCCTATAGAGCAAGAGTCTGACCTGGAAGGAAAGAAACCTGTTTTCTCCAGAGGGTTTTGACTAAAGCCTAAAACATATTTGTATGGAAGATGGTGGTCTGAACATTTGTCCCAGTGTTTCCAAAGGTATCTCTTAAAAGCCATCCAAGACACTATTTCATACTTAGTACACTTGGATAATATGAAATGCAAGAAAGGATTAATCAGTCTTCTATGATACATGACATAAAGTTAATTATTTACATAGTAGATAGAAATAGTTCCAGTGTATTTGCTTAATACAGGGTTGAATTAAATTGTTATTTTACAAGTGAGCTTCTGCCTGGCGATCTACATCTGATGAAGGACACTAGAACTTCTGCCATGCTAGTTGTGCCCGCTCATAACCCTGTTACCAGGGCTTGCAGGGTGATGGCCAGGTATGCCATAGATGTGACAAATTCTCATTATCCACAGGAAGCTCTTGTCTTTCCTTTCTTCTGCATAACCAAAGAATCTAGAAGTCACTTGGGTCTGTGACTCACATTTGAAAATAAGATTATAAAGAGCGTAGGTAAATTTTTCAAGGAATGTTTTCCCGTTTTCATGGGTGATTCAGAGCTAAATAACCAAGGAAGAAAAGCAATGTTTTTATTGATGTCTAGAGTGGGCCGTAAGGCAACCATCAAGCTGGGGCACACTGGTCCTCTGCCCTGAGCCCCCTTCTCCAGAGGCTATAAGGCCTCCTACTGAATGCCAGTTCTCAGACTGTAGTGCTGCTTGTCACAGGCTCAGGAAACCTGCTAGTGCAGCCCTAGATGCTACTGTTCCTTATTGCTGTCTCCCTCAAATCCCTCTTTCTTTGGCGAGGGGTACGTTGAGCTGGGGAGAAGAGGACGATTCCCAGAACTCCTCCAGTTGCTCTGAACTCCAGTGAACTCCAATTGCTGTGGACCCTGGTGAAACATCTATCTTACTTTAGGATCTTTACTTCTCTCTGTGGTCTTCCTGCACCACCAGAAGTGGAAAGAGCAGGTTTGCCCTGTCCTTTCTGCCCATGTTCTCTGTTGCAGGGGTGAGTGCTCTAGCAGCAGGTGATGGGGCATCACAGGCCAGGGCTCTCCTCTATCCACCCCTTGCAGCTTGTTGGACACTGCATTGTGTAGCTTCATGTTCCTATGGCCAGAGAGAAGGAGCATCATCCCCGTGGCTGGACACCCGCCCGAGCCAGAGGAGGGAGCAGGAGAAGAGGTACCTGTTTTCCTTTCCCCATTCCCAAAGGAGCATGTGGAGAGTAATGCTTATTTTCTAGCCAATTAAAATTTAATCATCCTATATAAAATAAGCAGCTCCAACAGGAAAAAAATGCAAGTGGGCTTTCTTCCTCCCCCTACCCTGTAGAATATGTGATAAACTGAAAGTGAGAGCTTTCCTCCCCTGAAAAGTGTGAGGCACCATGGATTCAAAGCCTCATGGGCAGAGTACTTCACACAAGCTGACGGGTAAGGACTGGGGTGTGGGAGCTTCCCTTTCTGCGGAATCAGGTGCCTGTCTGGCCTTGTGTTACAACAATTTTTGACAGATTTTGCAGGCTTATTTGAAAAATTCAGTTCTGTGGCTGCCCCATTCTTAAGTCGTTTATATATTGTAAAAGAAGCCATACATATTCTGAGGAGAAATGCTTTGAAGTGCCCTGCTGTCATAGCATACAGCCAGCCTTTAGGGACTGTGTTGTAAAGCCCGTGGAACCAGGGTGGTCCCCACCAGAATGAGCACTTTGAAAATTTCTACTTGGGTTGTAAGAACCTCGTGTCCCTGCATTTTGGCCAATTCCTAATTCTGGAAGCAAAGGTCAGAACACATAGCCAGAATATTTACTGATGCAGTGGCTAGGTGTTACAAGGTCTGCACTGAGGACTGATTTAAGGAAAGTACTAGCCCATTAAAAATTGTGTACTTATAGACTGGAAAACTTAGAAATTTAACATCTTAAAGTATTTTGCTGCCTAGAGTAGTAGAATGATAAACCACATTGCTTACTTGTATGGTCAATAAAGTAAAGCCTGTTCTCAGGTGCAGTGCTCTTAAGTGGCTGCCAATCGCTAACATGAGACTTTAGACTGATTTTATCCTTCTGACGTTCAATGGAACAAATATCCCGTAGTTCGCAGATAAGGATCACTCCAGGATCAGTTTCAGTTTGACACAGTTGTTTCAAAATTCACCTTGGGTATGTTTTTTCCCTTTGACTTTATCTAAAAAACTAATCTGCCTGGCTAATGAATTACAGGGATCAAAGGAATCAATGGTCCTTATTTGCATTCATTCAAATTAATACATACCTGTTTTATTGAATAAGGATTTACAGCTCTGATATTTATAAATGAACATAATGAACATAATTCAGTAAAAACATTCTGGTTTTCTTGTTATGAATTAACATACACTGAATATAAGTATTTTTACGATTAAAAGATTTATCATGTGAAAGCGATCTTTGGACAGGTAAAATAGTGCTATTGAAAGGAAGGATGATTGAATAGCTGAGGTCCTGCTGTTAGACTTAGGAGGTCTGGGCTCAGTGCTCTCTGAACTGACTCCCTGAATGGCTCTGGGAGCTCTTCGGAGCTCTGGTGCTTCGATTTCCCACTCATGAATTTTCTTTCTTAGAGTAGTTTGGTGAAAATGAATACCTTAGAAGCTAAGGATGTCAGATCTTTCAGTTGTGCAATATGGTAAGAATAGAAGACCAATACAAAAGAAAAAAGGTCAATCTCTTTTAAATGGAATAAAGAAATGTAGTGGGAAAACTGGAAGGGCTGACAAGGCTTTTTTGTTAAAGTCCGTCTTGTTTTTCTGTGACATGCTAAGCTAGGTCTGGCTGTAATATGGGAGGCTAGAGGGAACCTGATTTGAAAGCACATTGGGCTGTTTTCAAAACCATTCAATCCCTAATCATTCTTGAGACCACCGGAAAACAGCACTACATTCTTCTGGAAATTATTTTATGTATTTAAGGTAACAGAGTTACTTGTCCGACTGCAGGCTGCAGAGTCAAAAGACTGTTGATTATTCCTGTAATATTTTGTCAGAAGAAAAATGCTCTGAAACTAGGCCCCACTCCTGCTGAAACACACCTGCTTTTAACTGCAAGGGCACAGGATGTCAGCTGGCAGAACTTCGTTAGTGTCAGTGAGATGGTTCAGGTGGGAAACAAAACTCTTCAGAGCAAGTTTTATGCAGAAGTAATGGACATGTCAGTGCTACAGGGTTCAGTGCCGTATGGAGAAACCTGAACTATTTCTGCTGCTCTGGCTGGGACCACAGAAGCCAGGCAAGCTACGCCAGCCAGTGTGGAGTGCTGCACTGACATGGCCCTGCTGAGACAAAATAGTTTCATTTGCAGTAACTACTAAATGTGAAACCCTTTTGGTAACCCATTTGAATTCCTCAAACAGTTATAAAATGTATTCTTCAGATTATCTGTAGTAGTCTTTTATTGAAAATGCCATGATATAAGCCACATAGTAGCACTCCGCATCTCTCAGATGCGCATCCTCAACCACTAGCCAGAGAAAGCATTTGTCCCTCCCTTCCATGCAGAAATGAATGGCTTTTACCGCAGGGAGGAGACACCTTTTTGCAGCCCACAAAGGAGCCTATAGATGCATAGACAGGGCCCTCTCATGCTCAGAATTCAACCCCATTAGGACAAAAGCAGGAGCTAACTGCAGATCTCTACATCTCTGTTAGCTGGACACACCGACAGGGGAAGCAGATCACCATCAGAGCGTTGAATGAAAGGGCTGTTTCATGATCAGTTCAGGAAAGAAACAAACTCAGAGCAAGATCTGGGAATAAGAAGAAGACTGCCTCCTGAAAGGCCACCTCAATTTCCCTGCAGACCTTGGTGCTTATCTGTATGGGAAAAGATTTTTGAGTTAAGAATCACAGACAGGGAGACTCTTAAGACACCTTTTTTTGGGCTTTTCCACTTTGATGACTTAGGTGGCTTTCCCCTGGAGTACCAGTTTTTGCATATGTCTTTCAGAAATGCTGCACTATTTCCAGACTGTGTAAGCCAGGCAGGTTCCCTCCCTGGGGCTGTAGATCAGAGGGCTGGAGGGCAGCTGTCTAAGATCCCTTGTGTATCTAACCCCCTGTTAGTATTAATAACAATAGTTCAAAACTGAAGGCATTCAAATCTTGTCAGTCTATAGAGAAAGAACTGAAGCAAATATTTAATTTGGTTTAACAGCAAGGCAGGAAGAAATGTTTTACAGAGCTCCACAAGTTTCCTATTGGCTTTCTCAGTGCATCACACCTTTAAATGTCTTCCTTCTTAATTGGTGAAGATTTAAGGACAAGACTTCTCAAGCTCTTTTTATCTCTGTAACAAGACGTGGTTTTAACAGGAGTCATTTTGGGGGTACTGGAGAAGGAAGAGGGAACATTGAACCCTGGGGACACATTTCCATAGGGTAATGCTATTGAGCTGCTTGATTTGTGCACATCATTGTGACTTGAGATGAAAGCCAGGGAGGTGTTTGGAAAGCTACCTACTCACTTAAGTTATTCGACTGAAGTTTGCCATTACCTGCATGTGCACACAATGTACTCATTTGTGTTTATAACTGTTCTGTGCAGATTTTTGGCAGATGTTGTGCCATTACCCTGAAATATGGCTCTTTGTTCTCCTTAACGAGCAAGAGCTGTTAATACGATGCTGTGTTTCTGATGTCTTTTTGCTGGTCAGTACTCACTGCCCTCTTTGCCCCAGCAGAAGCAGGAATAGAAGCAGTGACAGCAGACCACTGCACCTCCCACTTATCTGATGTTACAAACTGGCAAAGTGAGGAGATCTCTGGGAGGAAGAGCCATTTTCTTTTAATCAGTTATTAACTGGTAAGTCACCAGTCAATCTTTGCTTAGCAGTTGAGTGAAACTCATGAGTAGGTTTTTGAGCAGACCAGGCTTAGCTGAAAACAAGTGAAAGGAAAATCATATTCTGTGCAAACCTACTGAAAAATTAAGCAGGTGGCAAACTGTGGAGAAATTGGGAATGCACCACTTACATTTATGGAAGTGCTCTTGTCCTAAGTGTCATAAAGCTCTTTAGAAACCTAGAAATACATACAGTACACAGGGACTCTTTCATTTTCCCCTTAGAAACAAGAAGTGAATGAAAGAGGCCTTCTTGTGACAATACATGGCAGCACTGCAGTGAGGAATATCTAGTAGCAGGTTATGTTAGCCAAATATAACTACCTAGTGCCAGCTTGGCACAGTGTTGTTACTAGTGCTGCTATTTTTACTGTGAGTGATACAGCACCTGTAACTAGTATATGTAGTCAAAACACTGATGATGTCCTCATCACCACAAGATCCCTTCAAATGGAAGAGTGCACAGATGCAGTACAGAAAGAAATCCCTTATTTAAACTTTTATTTCCCTGGGAAAAAAATGCAGCGCTACTAAATTGCTGCTTCTTTCCTCGCAATAAACCCCATCTGTTAATCTGATAAAAAGAAAGATGTCTCCAGTTTAGTAGTCAAACTAGCTAGGTATTCTGACAAAGGTCACCAAAAGATGTGTGTCATTAAAGGAAGTAGGGTCAAAGGTTTTGGGTTTGCAATGACATTGGATGCTAGGCACGCATAATCCAGATTAAGGTTCATCATAGTAACTTTCCCAGTTGACATGCTGGAAAAAGTAATTCCCATGAGTTCTCTGTGAAGGAGCTGGTACATGTTCTCTAGCTCGGATTTATGGGTGACATGACATACAACCTTGGCCACTTCTTAACAGCAGGAGGACTTTTTATGGCTCCGCAATGATAGCTTTCTTGGAGGAAGACCTCTGGGACCTCAGATTGCCAGTCCTCCTGCAAGCGTGTGCTACAGAGTTTAAATGGGGACCTGATGTAAACAAGTACTGAACATTTGTTAGAGGTAATTAAATGTTCTCAGAACACTAGATTCTCAAAAAATACAGCTGTGTATAATTTTTATGGTTATCTTCAAAAGAGAATTTACTACACAGTCACCAAGGTGTACAGTTAATGAACAGCAAATTAATCAAAACTTTCTTCCGATAATGTGCTTGTCTTCAGCTTACATAAGCATTACTTTCAGCAAAGAATTTGCTAATGAGTTTCCTGCCACACTAGGACTTATTCAACAGAGGAAAATGAGAGATGCACAGAGAGAACTGTGTGAGGGTGTGATGCTTTTAATTCATCAGATCTATTCAAATGCAGTCCTTCTCTGAGCAGCTCCAGTGTGAAGCTGTCTCTTCTACACATATCTACTTTATATGGTTTTATCTATGTTGGTGCTTTTTTTTGGATCAGAAGTGTGTTTTAAAACAAATGTCCCTCCTTACACTTACTGTGCTTTTTTTCCCATTGTGGAACAGTTTTTGAAGACAAGAACTGGATTGCTTTCATATGAAACTAAAGTGGAAAATGCTCCCTAGTAGCATAGCCGATGCACTGCAGCCACAAACAGGTCTTCAGTCTGTGGGACAGGACCAGAGCTGTTCTGAAGAAAAAGGCAAAACAAAACCCTGGGATGGATGCTGTGTGGATGTTGGGTTCTCAGACTCTTTCACTTTATAGATCTGCTCCTACTGATCCACACTATTAGATAATACAGATGTAGGCTGCATCGTCAGGGCCGTATCTACTAAAGGGAACAAAAATGTGTTGCTTCTACCCTTGCTGAACTAGGCTAGCAAAGCTGCTGTTTGTTCTTGTATGTCACTTCACTTGTTTTCTTCTAATCCAGTCATGTTCTAATACTTTCCTGTATTTAATCAACAGATTTCCTTAATGAAATGCAAAGAATAAATCCTGCAATCCCGCTGTAGTAAAAAAGGTTGTTAAGGTGTCACTGCAGACTACTTGAAATTCCATGGGGTTCTTACACAGAAAAATTTTTGACCTTGGCTACCTTATTAATGCTGGTGACATGCAAGTAGGAATAACATTTTTAGTCCTGATCCCATGCTGAGTTCTCCAGACTGTAAAGCATCTACCTTATTTGTCTAGATAAGACAGTGCGGGGGTTTAACCCCAGCCAGCAACTAAGCACCACACAGCCACTCACTCACCCTTTCCCCCACCCAGGTGGAAAGGGGGAGAGAATTGGCAAAAAAACCCTAAAACCCATGGGTTGAGATAAAGGCAGTTTAATAGGACAGCAGAGGAAGAGAAAATAATAATAATAATAGTAATGATAAAAGAATATACAGANAAAGGGGGGAGGCCCCTGCTCTTTCCGTTACATCGCATGATCTTCTGACCGTTATCCACTACATCCGGGGATGGATATTAATGTGCAATTAATGGACTAAGAGACTGCATTCATAATAATAAAAGAATAAGGCTATTCGATTACTAGAGTTCTATAATTATTTTCTGTGTTAGTCCCTAATGTGTGGTTCAAACCTTTTGTCTACTGAAGTTGATAAAAATATTCCATCTGGCATCAGAAAGACACAGCCAGGGCCCATTAGAAATTAATTGCTCCTCTGATGTGCATATACTGTCATGTGCATAAACTCTCATGCACTCAGTACTACCTTTGCGGAAATAATACACACCTCTATACTATATTTGTATATCTCTGTATATTTGTATATAATCAAAGGAGAAAACAGTATAGATTTCAGTGGTAGTAGTACCATGATAATTTAGTAGAAAAATCCTAAGGGTGTGTGTGTCTTTGCAAGGAAAATTCTTCAGACTTTCTGTAGGACGGACTCTGGTTAATACCACTCTGCAGTTCACTTATAAGCCTTAGAAAACAGATCAGGTTTTCAGACTGCAGATGGAGCTGAAACAAGTGCCTCTTTTCAAGTTAATTTCACTTCCAAGCCATCTCAGTAATACTACTAATGAATTTCTGTCTCTATGTATATGATATTTCTGAATGTCTATCACCAGGGTATCTAAATGTCATTATAAATTTAATGAACAGCTGCTGCCCATTAAAAGTAAGTGTAACTTCTATTGCTTAAATTAAACTAGTTTAAAGTAAAATGAGCATTTAGGTTAGGCAGGTGTTGCTGCTATTTATATCCAAAAGTCAAATTTCTTCTAGACCAAGGGCTAGTTTCAAAATTGCACTTTTTCTGCCACTGTTATTTTGCCAGAAAAAGCTCCATAAATTGGTATCTAAACTGCAGAGATGGTAAAAGAGGTGCCTGCATCACAGTTCTGGTCATCTCTAAAATGTGGGTATTCATGCCAGAGGATTGAGTGATCTTCTTACATGAGGAACTTCTAGCATTTGCCTTCTATATTGCCAGTTGATGATACTACGCTGAGGTTAATTGGGACATTCAATCGTGTTCTGCCACTCTGTCTTTCCTTAAAGGATTCAGTAAGATTGCCTGCTAAAATTCTTATTAGCTCTGTAACAAATCTTAGTTTTAATACTTCTGGTCTAAGGGCAAAGGAAAAGGATTGGGGCAGCTCCACAGCAGAATCAATTAGTGTCTTCAATGCTTTTTTGAATATTTAATTACCAGAGCTCACAGGGGTGTCCAGAAACAAACCTGGTCAGGGTAAATATATCAGGACAATTGTAACCTCTCTGCCAGGCAATTAATAGCAGCAAAAATGGCCAGGTTCAGTATATCTAGGACTGTTCTTCACAAGTGACTGAGCAAGATCCAGCCCTCACTTGTGGAGTGGTGCCCTGCTCAGGCAGATCATCCCCCTGCTAGCTCCCTCTAACTGTAGGAAATCTGTTTATTAAGGCATAGAAAACGGACATAATTGGAGGGAACTAGAGAAGCATATCGTACATGCACAAATATTGATAGCATCTGTGAGTCAAGAGGAAATGATGTTGTAAATAAGCCACTTAGCATTCTTCATCTTCACTGCTGTGTATCTCAGATCATTCCACTTTAGACATCCACCCCACCCTCTCTGCAGCTTAGTTCTGCAAAAAGCAGCTCTGTGAAGGTCTTTTTGCCTGTCTTGGGTCCTCAGGGAGCTTTTCCGTTCCTGCTGTGAACTGCTGCTCCTTAGTGATTCAATTGCATGAAGATGCTGAGAAAGCAGGACTTGATAGTAGAGTCTACCAAGTGACATTTTCCGCCCCATCTCCTCTCATCCGAAAGATTTCCTGCAGTGTTTCCTAACACACAGCATTTCCCAGCCTGGGGAACAGCAGTCAAGCCCATGCCTGGCCATTTAGAAATAAATGGAGGGTAGGGGAAAGTGAAGGCTGAGCCCGCAAACTCCTTTGGTCTTGTGGTAACCTCCTCAATGTTGCTTGAGGACTTGTTAACCTGTGCCTGTCTCTGTCCCCAGGGAGGTACCTAACGCCCAGAACTGGGGCTGCCCTAGCTGCTCTACTCCCCTTATCCCTGGCCTGCTGCTGCCCACAACATCCCCAGTCCTGAGCAGCCTCCAGCCCACTGGAGACTGTGTGAAAGGCCACCCTTTAACTGCATGTCTATGAACATTTCCAGGTTGTTTTCAGTGCATAACTTTAATTATCAGAAACCTCAGAAGACTTTTGAAACATCTGGCTGAGCAGATTTCCAAACAGGTTTCCTCTGAAATTTGAATGGAGAGTCTAAATTTTCCATCATCTACCTGCAATGGTTGGAGCCTACATGCATTTTGACTGCGCACCTGGTGTAGGACTCTTGGCAGAAGTCAGGTGAAAGAGCTCTTTTAGGTCCAGACTGGCCGGGGGTATCCCAGATGACAGCAGATCCAGCACAGCTGTCCTCCCCAGTTTCTCCAATGAGCAAATGCCCATTGAATTCACCATCTTGTTCAGACGGGGAAATGTAATCCTCTTTAACAGTGCCACCACCTCCTCTCGTTTTCTCGTGCTCTGGGTGTTGGGCTATCACTGGCCTCATTAATACTTTTATTCCTTCCTGCAGAGCCTCTTTACATTTGACCTAATATGTGTCAGTTTTATTTTGAGGAGAAATAAATGCACTGGGTTAATTTATCAGCCTGGCGAATTGTTGCTTTTGACTAGCTTATACGTAATGCTCCTGTAATTTCTTAGCCTATTGGGAAATTGTCTTTCTATCCTTATGAACTTTAAACTTGGCATTTACTGTATTGCAAGGGAGAGATGGTGGCTCTGTGAGACTGTGCCTGATGTCTGACCACGGTATAATAGAGCAGGTGCAGATCTCAGTAGGGCAGTAAAGGGTTCATGTGGCACGGTGCCTGAAATGGAAGAAGGAAGGACTCAATGGTTAGGAGATCTTTTTCAGCCCTGTGTTATTTTTGCATTATTCTTCACTGGATTAAGAGGATCATCTCAAAGGCTGAGATACAAAAGACAGGTAAAAAAGCTTCAGTACACCGTAACCTTTACGTCAGCTATTGTGTCAATCACTCTCTCACTGATTTTCTTTTTAATTGCAAGTAATTCAGTAACAGCTGGGTTTGATTCAACCTTTACATGTAACTTCAAGAGAACGAGGGAAATGATTCAATGATTAGTGACAGCAGTCAAGTGCCAGCAGTGTATATCATATATTTTAACCCCAGGCTTTATCAGGCAACAGAGGACTAAAAACAGAAGTTAATTTACCATATCAAAACATTTTTCTGTGACGAAAACACCCCAAATCTTTTAGACATCCCGAAGCTATGAAAATACATGACTGCCCTAAGCAAAAATTTGGAGGCATATTGCCAATAAGTGAGACACTTTGATAGAAGGAGAAGCCATGCTGAGGGAAGCCCTTGAGGTGCTGTTGTATGACCTGGAATGTGGGAGTTGGAGGTTTTGCCCGAGTTGTTTGGGGAAACTGAGGGAGTTAGTCCAGAGTCTCTAACACTCTCAAAAAGGCTCTGAGAAATGCAAAAATCCTTTATTCATATTTCCTCATTTGATGGCTAACATTGTCAAAGGGTCTTTTCAGGAGGTTTCATGTGTGTCACCTCTCTGCTCTGGATGAAGAGCTATTCCTTCAGCTGGCTGAGTTCTGAATATGAAGACCCTGAGCTTTATTCCAGATGCCATGTGCAGCAGGAGTGACTTTCTAAATCATTATATATATATACAATGCATACATATACAATACACTACAGTTCATTAGTCACACTGCAAACAGTTTTCCTTCAGTGGAAGTAGTCATGCAGATATATATCCTCTCCAGCCACTGAACTCATTGTCAGCTTGACCTTGGCAACATTAATGCAACACCAAAGTGGAAGATCTCAATGCCAACTGCAAAACTACTGGGTATCTAAAAAAAAAAAAAAAAAAGATTTAGTGAAAATGATAAGCAGCTCTGTTCACTCCCTCCCCAATAGATGTACTCTCATGCCTCTAGCTACCATCTGGTTTATTAATGGACTAAAGAGGGGCAAAACACTGTACAGAGTCAGCTCTTCCATGAGGAAAAATTTGAAGTACTGCCTAATGGAGACAACTAACATGATGGACAGAACAAGTGGGTTTTTAGCTTCCTCATAGCAATAGGATGATTCCTTTTTTACAAGGAACTGAATATAAGCAAAATGCTAGTCAAAGACTTCTGGGCAGCCTACAGAATCATGTTTAGTGCCAACCTTGAGGTGTTACAAATAAGTGTCAGGCAGTTCAGAGCATTAGATATATTTTGTGGCCTCAGAATGTAATTGATTCTGTTTAGCTCCAGAAAGGTTTGAAAAATACGGTGATTTTTTTTCACATTGCAGCAGCTGCACTGGTGTGAATTGTTAATCAATTCTGCATGATTTTTAATTAATGGTCTCCAGTCTCTAGAAGTGTTGTACAATGGGATTGGTTTTCAGTTGCACTCTACTACTGTATTTGTCTTCTTTCAAGAAAACATAGACAGTCTAAGTCGGGAACATTGCTCAATATGAGAATTAGGCTCCTGAATTTTAAAAGCAAAATAACGACTGTGGTTATCTCAGCTGACCAGCAAAACCCTCATTCAGGGAAGTGGCATTCAGAAATTCATGTCTCAAGCTTGATCCATTATGCATCCCATTTCAGGAAAGTTAAAAGTTATAGGGAATTTAACAAGCACGAGATCCTCTCCCTTCCCCCCAAAAATGTAGAATTGGGACGGTAAAGACAACATCATCAAGCAAAACGTGAGCTGTTAAAACAGCAGCAATCTGTTTTAAAAAAACAATACGGTAAAATTATGAGTGCATGTAAATTGCTTCTTGCTGAGTACACAAGGCACTGGAAAATCCTCCATAAGGGATATTATGCTCTATCTTGTACATGTCTATTGCTGCAATTAGGTAATTTGCTCTTTAACTTGAAAGCATGAATTGTCTGGACAGTAGTATTAGAGCTAGTTGTATTCTCAGTTCCCTGCTGTGTAGTCTGCAGGAATAATTTTACTGTTCTCCTTTATGAGCCTTTGGAGCCATAAACACCTCCCCGGTTTGCTGTGTGGAGCTCTGTAACTGGATAAGCAGTGAGTCCATTAGCAATCTGGTTGCAGAGAAGGAGCTGGAGCAAGTGTGCTCCTCTGGAAAACTATATGTCTGTCTTGTACTAGCTAAGTCCTCTAACAAGGACTGACAGCAATTTTCTGCTTCAGCACCACCATGTGAGGAATCCAAGGGAGGCAAGAGAGGGATGAAGATCAGACAAAGCAGAATCAGCCTACATTTTTCTTCCCCTTGAAACATATAGATATGTATATAATAAACCTTTTGTGCCTCAATAAGTGGTTCACACCCCGTTCTTGTTAGAAATACTTAAAACTGGCACAAAATGATGCTTGGATATTGACTTCTGTGAGATGTTCAATTCCATGTGAATGGAGACTGACATTACACACTCCATGACCATAGCTGGCCCCAAATCTGACAGCCTTAGCTGGGGACCAGAGCTGTAACCAAACCTCTTAGCTTAGAGGTTGCTCTTTCCGCATCAGGGTCGATGGGAACTGGTAGGTCTGCCTATACAGGGAGCTGACCCTGATGTTAAACTTCAGAGGTTAAGTGCAAAGTGTTGGTCATTTTTTTATGACTGCTAAATTCACTTGAAAATATGAAAAATGTCTTGGAAGACTGAGTGTCTTTCATCTTCAGCTCTGCAGAATTTTCTGCTGTCTGACTGTGGGATGGTGTGATGAACTGTCATCTACGTGACAGGTTAATAGAAACAGATTTTTACAGGCATGAGGCCCCCACAAGTGTGTGGTGGGAGGTAGCAGTGCATGGGGTTTTTAACCAACTTCTGGCAAGGCTGTGAACTTGTGATCTTAAATATGCACCTTTTCATATTAATTGTGTAAAACTGACATGGCCCATTTCTATGACCATTTCTATAGAACATTAGCGGGGAAACACACACCTTCACTCAGTGAATGTGCAGCCGGCTTTCTTGCAAGTACCACCTTTCTTTCTTCATTCCTAAATTCATGAACGCCTCATGGGACCATGGAGAATTGCTCAGCAGCAGGCATGAAGGGACAAGACAATTATTACTCCTGTTCTGATGGACAAATATGGTTGAACAATTTTCAGATCTAGCTGTTTAAATCCATATTGCCTCTCCACATAGACAGTCTCTTGTAGAAGAGATATAGGAAAGCAGGAAGAATTTCACCACAAAAGGAAGAAATCCCAGTTCTACAGCTGGAAAAGAGATGCACTCCGGACACACACATCCTCTTCATGGACCTCTGAGGAATGCTTCCTTCATTGGCCAGCAGCTAACAGAGCTCCCTGGGGTGTCTGCACAGTCAAATGGTGTCAGGGAATGTCACTGGATAATGAAATTTTATCATCTATTATGCTAGACTGTTAAAACTGTCCCTAGCACATCCCAGGCTAGCTGGCACTCTTCCATACAATTCCCAAGCAATTTGGGGGTTAGTGCAAGCCAAGGACTATTGCCAACACACAATTTGTCTTGGAGGCTAAGGAAGTTTAACATCATGGCCATAGGCCGTTTGGTGATTGAGAAAATGAGTTACACAAGTGTAAATGCAGCTGGCTGGAGGGTGAGGCATCCCTCAATCTCTATTAGAGGATGGGCAGTAAAGATTTAAATAACAGGTGCTCTGCTCCTGGTGTAATAAACTGTGTTCCTATTGCTGAAGAAATAGTTATTTGGTTTTCGGAAGAGTGGTTGAAGTGCTGAGTTTATCACTGGGAACAGTTTTGTAGAGGACTTTATGGGTCTTAAACTCAGCTGCCCAGAGGGTACGTGCAGGTGAGGCACAGAGACCGTGATCCCAAATGTAAGGGGAAGGTGAAAGAATTCCTTCAGGGTGGGAAAAAGGCAAAGACTGATACCAGAGAAGGTGAGTAGGAGACCAGAAACGGGATGAAGGTTCAGGGATGTCTGGCTTTGCTGAAGCAGCAAGCATGTCATGACTTGTTTGTTTTGCATTACCTCATTTTCCACCCGGTCTGCATGATTAGCCCATCTATTGGGTCATCTGCACGACCCACAGAGACTGAGGATTCCATGGGAGGCTACCCTCCTCTTCAGGAGTTTTTCACACCATTGTTAGCACAGGCAGACCTTGATCCTGGGCAGCACACCGAGTGCAAGCTGTTGAGGAACATAGCCAGACCCTTGCTTTGACCCTTCTTCCCTGCTCAAGGAAANGTGTGGTGCTTAGTTGCCGACTGGGGTTAAACCACAACAAGACTAGTTCCCTGTGTTCATTTTCTCAACAAACCCTGCTAAAGAAGCAGCCATGTGTTTCCTGGAAATGGGGTATGATATAATGGAGAGAGACGGAAGAGAAATCTCTATAGTATGAAGTTCTTCTGGTAAAGTGGGTAAACATCGGTTTCAGCATGATGCAAACTCCAGGACTGACTCACTGGGAGCATTGCCTGCATGAGACTTTATAAAGCTATTATATCATAACACATACTTAAAGACATTGAAATCTCATCTAAGCCTTTTGCACTGGAGTTTGCTGAGTACCGTCGCTCTTTCTGAAGACTTAGAAAGTTAGCATGGTACTGCAAAGGGGTCCTCCTCCCAAATGTTCAGAACACAGACATTGACATAGCGAAACCAAGGAGTAGCATGGGCAAGTGGTACCAAAGGAAGAAAGGCGTGCGTTGGAGATGGCTGGAAATTACACTTGCACTGGGAGTTATTTTTAGGATCTTATGTACAATCACAGAGTGTAAATGATACATGACTTCCTAAATTCTTTCTTATTAAGAAATAAATCATAAGATGACTGAGACCACTTTGGAATACTAGAATAAGAGCTGATTCAACAAATGAGATGGGTATAGAAGCACAGAGCATGAATTTATGCATCTGACCAGTGTAACTAGATCTCTACACCTTACCCAGTCATTATTCTCTTTTCAGCAGGGGTCTTGCGCTAAAAGGGATGACTGGTGTAAATGCAGTATCAGTGGGAAAAAGCACAAACTTGAACTCCCCTTTCTTGGTTCCAGCTTTGTTCTCAAGCCAAAACATGTGCAATCAGGATGGGATGCAGCATAAAGCAATATGCTGGAGAGTGCAACATCTTATTAAAGGATTTGTGAGTGAAATGCTATAACCTTCCCCAATCTGCACACATTCACCCAGTGTAAAACTATTGTTACATCCTGAAAATAAATCAGCCCAATGAGACAGGGAAGCCGAGTATCAAGTTATTTATGCCCCCTTCTTGATGTAAGATTTTGGGAGTCCAACAGCTTTTGGAAAAGATAACTTCCTGATTCCTTTTAATCTTCACAGCTAAGGCTGACTTCCATCTCACCTTCTAACACAAAGTTTCATGCTGCACTACTAAGAAAGTTTTCAAGGTTTATGTACAGGAAAGTGATATATTTGCATTTTGTCCCCCCACTCTCTTGTTTCTTTCAGGGGTAAAGCCAGCTGCAGTATTTACAGAGCAGTTACAGACACTGCAAGCATAGCATAATATCTAAAGTTTAGGTTAGTACAATCATCAGAATCATGGGATATGGGAATTGTAGGGTAGATGCATTACATATGCAAGGTAGTGCAACAGAAGAAGCCATTCTGGCCAGTGATCAAAGCTATTTTGTTTCTCTTCTCAGTAAGTTAGTGGCCCTTTTTTTTTTTTTTTTTTTTTTTTTTAACAGGAAAATTTGATTCTGGTCCCTGACTGCTGTGTGCAATGTTGTTTTGCTGTTTGGTTTTGTTTTTTTTTTTTCCCCAAAGCAGAAATGCAAAAGAGGGAATAATTTTGAGTTCTTTACTGACATAATGCATCTTCTTCGAGGAGCTCTTTGGATACTAAATCTGTGGGTCTTACTTTCTAACCTGCTTACTTACCAAAAAAGGATGAAGTAATTTGCTTAAAGTATAGTGAATGCTTTTGGGTGAGGGGTAAAGCAAAGGATTTCCTCTGTCTTTGAAGTTGAGATCATTTTAAGACTTCCAACCTGAAATTCTGAGATTACAAGTAGAGTTTTCCAGGTCTGCATGGGATGATTTTCTGTCTCACAAAACTGCTGCACAGCTGAACTGGTAAGATTTAGGGGAAGCTGAAGCTTATAGAAGGCAAGGACTGTGCTCTTGGACCTGGAGAGGAAAGCCTGATTGCTGCAAGTTCTAGCCTAGCAAGAGGACAGTTTGCAAATCAAATTGGCTCATGCCTTTGTTGACCCTGATATTATGACAATAGGAACAGCATGAAACCTCTTATGAACAAGAACAGCTATCATACAGTATGGTAAATCCAATAATTTCCTGGAAGATAAGGAAAGAGGAGATAATCATGATTGCTTCTATTCCTGTATTTCTCTCCTCTTATAGGAAGAATAGCTCTTCAATATCTTTTCAGTTTTAATCAATAAATAAGGGTTATTGAAAATATTAAAAATTAAACAGAATTCTGGTTTGGTTTTTTTTTTAATTATACCTTACGTCCCTCCTGTATTTCTTTGTACCTGTGACCTCTACTTTTACCTTGATCTTCAAACCTTTCTCTCTCCTTTGCACTTTTGTAAGGCTCTGAACAATCCTGCTGGTGTAAAATGGACCTGGTTTTCATGTAGTCTGAGATTTGTGATTAGGACTTTCAATGTTTTCCTTTTAAAGTGAATCAAATCTCACCCAGATTGGCCACAATCAGACGTTTCTATCTTCCAGAAGTTGTCCAGAGAGCAACGTTAAATGGTCCCCATTTCTTTCCTGATGGAGAGTGTCTCAGCACAGAAATATCTGACATTATAATTAGTTATTTTATTGGCAGCTTCAATAGAAAGACCCAAGCCAGAAAGAACTAGAGACCAGACTACATTAACAGCAGTGAACCACTTATCTGTGGGTTCCATGGTTAGCTCAGGGTTTTCCAGAGGAGGTCAATTAGGGGCTTTGCTCAGATGTACTGAAGACTTAGGTGTCCATGTTGTATCTTGAATTCAGGGGCAGAGCACCTGATATTCAACACTGCCAGACCTGGTTTCTTATGCAATAAAGAGAAATGGGAGATGGATTCAGCCTGCCCTCTACAGCTATGTAATATAAGCATTTAGCATGAATTGGAGAGCTTACCATGGCTATGCAGCAGTAGGGCTTTCTATGCAGTCATGGGGCTCCCTAGGCAGTCAGGTCAGACAGTGATCAGGAAAGTCAAAATAAAGCAACTCTGTTGTCCTGGCAGTCCAGGCTGTCACTGAACTGGATTCACATAGTCTGCATCACCCTGAAATGGGGTCTGCCTCTTGCCAGTGACTGAGAGCACAGGTACTCGCCCTGGTTCAGGTCCTGATGCACCTTTGCTGCTGCTGTGCTTAGCATCAGGGGCCTCTTGTTAGAGGAAAAACTAGTGCCCTGCGTCCCCCTCAGTGCAGATTTACTGAAGGTCATCCTTGTCCTTCAGTGTAGGCTTAGCTTAAGTTAATAACTGGCTATTTGGCCATCTCCACAAAGTATCTCAACAGTGTCCTCTGAATAACCCTGCCAGGCCAGGAAACTACACCTAAATGATACAACATTGAATGTTGGGCAACCCTAAATCATTGCATAGAGAAAAAGAAAAAAAGAAAAAGTCGTCACTTTTGCTAGGAAGTTATTACTACTATTCACTGCTAATCCTATGTTCACAGAGTCCAAGTCCGTTTCTCAATGTCTTTGCAGTCTCAATATTAGTGGCATAAGCAGAAGTCAGTGATGAAAGCATTTCCCTTAAAGCAACCTAAAATCCACCTCTTTCACTTTGTACACAAACGCTGTTGTCGCCCATGTTTGTGTACGATTGCAGAGTATGACAGAGCACAGAGGTGCCGACGACATTCTTTTTCTGGTGTCACTCACTGGAGAGCTTGAATTTATCTCTTTTCATGCTTCCTGGTTTATCAAGATAAAGCTGACATCAGCTGTTGAAATGGCTCAGAAATGCTGTTCTTTCTTTGACAAAAAGTGAGTCATTCACGGCTAAGAGGAATATGATTATCTTTTCAAATTCTTTCTCCAAACAATAAACAAGCACAGCGGCAATACTGATTTTTCTGTTCTGTGCTTTTGCCCTCTGTTCTTTGCTTTATTTCAACCTGCACAGCTCAGAGCTCATCAGGGAGTATATCGAGCATTCACAACTCTTTTAGAAGTCTATGTGATTTGTGGAAATTCAGTATGTCTTCAGCTTCGGTCCTGTTAAAGAACTTCAGTAAGACGTGCAGAAAAACTCTTTTCTTTGCGTAAGCCCTAGCTGAAGCTTTTCACTCATCACTTCAGATGAGTCATTAACAACTGTACTTTATGTCGTAGATGATTGTCTTCATGCAGTAAGTTTGGTTTTGGGTTCCCTGTTTACCACAGACATGCTACAAGCAACCACACCTCAGTACTATGGTGAAGTCTGGTCCCCCAGATCCAGTTAAAGCTGCAGTAAGAAAGAGCGTGGGTCTGGTTATATCCCAGCCTTACAAGGTTATACATATTTCTCTGCACATTTTGGGAGGCATTTATTACTCAGTCTTTTCAGTGGTGCTCACAGTGGTCCCTGCCTAAGTTCACAACAGGATAAAACATGCAGTGGAAGGGCCAAATACAAGGCAAAGCAGATATAAAAGGTCTCTTTTCAGATGTATGGGGAGCTAAGACCTAGGCGTTTCACAGCATACTCCAGCAGCTACATTAAATAAGATTATATCTGTTCTGGTGAAGCTGTTTTCCCACCAAATTCAGTAGGAGTTTTTGTAGCTTCCCTAGACTATGCTTAGAAAGTTAATTTTAGTTTTATAAATAGCAATGATTTCAGATTAAATATTTATGCCTACAACAAAGAATCTAACTTCATTGACACACAGAAAACTTTTTGCTTCCATGGCAAAACAGCAGAATAATATAAATGAAATATTTGGGGACTAGTTTATATTTTCTGGCATATTGATATGAAGTTAAAAATTCCTTAATTTTGAGTCTGCTGAACTTAAATTTAGCCTCAGAATGACTTTGTGAGTCTGTGTGTTGGGAGGGTTCATTAACAAACAAGCTTAAATGCCTTTTTTAAGCTTAGCTTTTGTGTAGTTTTTTTAAATCTTAGGAATTTAAGCCATCTTTAAAAACTGTATTTTTGAGTAAATAAATTGTTCACTTAAAAAGTTCGGCTAGGTCTGTGTTAGCTAGTCTAATGCATTCACTATAGTGAGTTTTTGAATCACATCCAGTATTTTTTAATGAGTGGTAGACCAAGCCCTAACTTTTGAATGCAAAACCACATCCTATATCTTTAAAGATTCTTATCTGGATCACATTTGGTGTTGCTACCATCAAACTCCACTGTGAAATGAAGCTATTACTGAACATGGAGATCAATTGAGAATCTCAATGGATTTTCAGTGCTACATCAGTATGAACAGAATTAAGCCAAAATTGGCTTTGCTGGGATCTGCCAGTTCTAAATAAAACTTCTAGCAGGAAAAACACTATTGCATACTGCATCAATTGATAAGTCAATAAACGGAATTTGCAAGAGATTCAATGTATAAAAAAGATCAATGTCTCCTTGGATTCTTACCATCTTCTCTTGGCAAGATACTCTTGGTACTTAAATGCCTTTAACCTTCAATATAGCCCTTGCATTTTCTCTGATATGATGTATATGGGACAAAGATATTTAAAATAAATAAGGTAGGATCTCAAGATTTGGTCTTCCGATTACCTTGTATGATGGATAGTAGGGAAGGAGAAGGACAAAATTTGACTCCAAAGATAAAAAAACTTTGAGTAAAATTGCTAGCTAGAAAACTCACAGGTCTTTATTCAGCTAACTCATTTAAGAGGGATCCATGTTCAAGAAAATAATGAACAATTAATCTTCACTCTCCAGGTTGACAGATGCTAAGTCTTATGAAGTTTATGAAGAGAGGCAGGTGGGACACCCAGGTTGGACCAGTGTGTTGTGGCAATTGGATCTCTTCATGGATGGTGCAAGAGGTCCAGGGATGACAGCCATGGGCAGCAGGGAGCTTGGATCACTAAGCATCTGTCTTAGATGATTTCTAATTGCTTAACTCCACCTCTGTATTTTGTGTTTACTGAACATCTCACATGCAGCTACTTTAGGCACCACCCTCACCTTTGATACCCTTCTGTAAAAGACATACAGGTTGTAACATTATAGACTTCTCTCCAAATATCAGCTAGGATAAAGCTGCCAAAATCCAGTTCTGATCGCCACCAGACTCTGGGTTCTTCCACCTTGTATTTGGACAAGAAATCTGCAGACAATACCAAAAGTTGTGTCACATTGCAGATCTATGTCTTCTCAGCATCCCTCTCTGATGGCAACCAATGCTGGGAAAAGTATACAGAAGGGACAGATGTGTCATATGTCCTCCAAGATCTTCCAGCTTTCTGAAATTTGAGATTCAAGTATTTCCTGAACCAAGGTGTTTAAGTACTTCCAGTGGGTTCTGCTTTTATTATCCATAAACCTGTACTGTGTGGAAATACAGTCTACAGTCCGGAGGCTGCATCTGTCTCTTCACTAGGCATCAGAAGCAGCCTGCAGGTCATTCACATAGGCAATTCATTTAAACACACCTACCCATACAACTTCCACTGAAACCAATAGCTATGTCCATGGTACCTGGAACAGTGATCTGCCTCTCCCACACATCCTGCACATGGAGCTGCCTTGAAGACAGCCTGCCTGAAAGCACAGCACACTTTTGGAGATATGGGACCTGTTGAGATGTTTGAGTTCATTGGTGTGTTCTGGTTACACAGGAAGCCATCTTTGCAAACTTTCAGCTTTGGTTTTCCCTGTTTTCTTGGGGCAGTCATTAACACACAAATCTAGAAACACCACTGAAAACTAGGCTCCTAAGTGCCTCATCCTAAATCCATTGACTGCAAAGGATAGAAGATGATTTTGCCTTTTCTACTTTCACTACTATGGATAGATGTAATACTATTGGTAAGGCACGCAGCTATTATAGTGACAGAAGAAGACAGAATAGAAATCCTAGATCCAAAACCAAATTAAAAAAGATACCAGCTTGAATTCCAGCAGCATTGTGGATACATTTGTGGCACTAATTGATTTACCTCTTAAAGGAGGTGAACTGTTTTATTATCTCATTTAGAACTAGAGTTTTACTATGTCAATTAGAGAGTTTCCGCACAATTCTTTGTATGATGCAGAGAAACCTCATGATTCTCAGCAGCTTTCAAAATAAAATAGGAAATCCGTCTTGCATTTTCCTTTTCTCACAGGTTGGTTTGGACGTGTAGTTCATCAACGCTAGTGCTCCTGGAGTTAAAATGTTGACAGTTTGTATTGCATTTTCCTGTTACCAAATAATATTTTTAAAAGATGAACACAATTCCCTTGAGCCTGTCCCCCCAGTGTCTGGTTCCTTGCCTCTGCATCATAAAATATTACAATTTGGCCATTACAGCTGCCTCTGACTAGTCTATTTTTGTGCAGGTTATTTGGGGACATCCCCAAGTCTTAGCTTTCTGTTACCCAATTTAGCCCTGACTTCACCAGTGAAAATTCTAAGGATCAAGGAAGGATTTTTTTACACTTAGCAGCTTGTGACATAACTTACAATTTTCATCAAGCCTAATTCAGAAGGAAATGCAAAATAAGCCAGTTACCAAACTTCTTCCATCTCTGAAGTTCTCCCATTTCACAAGAAGAGAGGGGTCTAACATACATAGGTCTGGATTTGACTTTGAAAGAATAAACAGAGTAGCAGTGATTCCCAGAAGACAGATTATGTCACTATAGGACAGTCAAAACTACACAGTTTTGTAAGTAATTTACAGATCTCTCTGCTTTGGGAGGCTCTGAATTCCTTTATGACTGAGACTTTTAAGTATTCAACACTGAATATATTCATTCAGTTTTGTAGGACACCTCAGAGTTGTTAAACTGTAAAGGTCTCTCTCAGATCTGTGGAAGCAAATTAGATTGTGGGAAATAATAATTAAATATTGACTAAAATGAACATTTACTGTGAAATAACAAAACATTGACTGTTAATATTTAATGCAAGGACTTGTAGTTTTGACTAGTGTCAGCAAAACCATGAGAAGGCACTGAACTACTGAGGAGAAAATTCATTTAGCTAAATTTAGAAGCTCCTCGAAATGACAGAAACTCCCATTAACTTCAATAGAGCCAAGATTTCATGTAGAGCTCCTAAATTTAGTACAGAACTTGAAACATTCATAATTAGCAAAATGGGAGTTCTGAAATGGTGGGAATGGCTTTATTTATTTGCCCGCTAACTATTATTCCACTGTAATTTGAACAATCATCCATTAGAGGAATGGTTCATCTCTTTCCCTAGTTATTTTCTTAAATCTTGAGAAGATTTTTGAGGGAAGATTCCCCAAGACTTGTATTGCTGATGGGATTTTAGCGCTCTCTTTAAATCAATAAATGGTAAGCTTCCTTCAAAAATCAGTTTTGATTTTCCAACAGCTGACGAAAGCCTGTTCCCTGCATCAAAGTAGAGAAAAAGACATACATCCTTTCTCAGTGTGAGAAAACTCTAGATCTACATTTTCATTCATTCATATCTGGCTTCCACCCAAACACCAGAAGGGATTTCTTGTTTCCTCCATCAATTGTAAACCGGAACGAGCTTGTATCTTCTTCCTCTTGAAAAGGCAGCTGTTGGCCAAATGGTTTCACAAAAAATAATGCTTGTGCATACTCTGCAGCCAGCTTAATCTGTACATCCACAAACTGTGAATTGTGCAGAACTGGATCTCTATCAGCTGATCTCTTGTGGGCAGAACTGTTAGCTTCAATTAAAAAAGCACAAACAAAACCACTAAATCTGCTGACTGACCTGTATGCAATTTCACCTTCTTTGGGGCTTTTTGTTGGGGAACTAATTCAACATGACCCATAAATGGGTCAGTGAATCTTTGTTTTTTCAGGGTCAAGCCAAGTCATATCAAAGGCTGACCAGGTAACTGTGGTAACTCTGATAACCTTTTACTGGAGCTTATTTCACTAAAAAATTTTGTTAGGAAATGTTGTGATTCTCATAGCAAGTACATAAAATGCCCTCCCACCTAATCTAAACCTTATGCAGACATGTAAACCTCAAGAGACTGCTCAAATGAAGGGTAAATTTGCTTACTTTGTAGATAGTGGTCTTTAATAATAGAGATTTGGTCTTCATATATGGATGTCAGCATGACCTAAGTAGTGATTTCTATGAATGGTGGGCATATTTGCTGCTCTTACCACTGGCTGGACATGTATGAAATGCTCAAGGTAACTTGCATCTCATATTCACACAAGTATCTAATCTTAATATTTGTTACCCATGAGAATGTACCAAGTGAAGAATGAACTCACTGGCTTGAAACAAAAGATTGCTGAGAGAGCTGTGTCTTCAGCAGCACCCAGTAATGCAAAGCTCAAAGAATATGTGTAAGAAACAGGCATGATTGGCCGGTGCTTCTCTTTGTACATCTTCTTGGACATTGCTCCTTAGTTTACTCTCCTTCCCTATCATAATTTCTCCATTTCCAGAAAAAAAGCTGTTTAGAGATCTCTGGAGTAGAAAGTTGCATCTGGACTACTGTATATTCATTCTCCAGCAATCAGTTGAGTTTCTGAGTGCACCGATATTTTGGCCTCCTCAACACCCCGTGACAGAGTTCCACCATTCAGCTATGTCCCGCATGAAAGAGAACTTCTTTATATCTTCAGTGTGCTGCTTGATAACACCACCATTTTCGGAAAATCTGAAGCACTTGAAAAAAGTACATCTCATACTAATTCTTTGTAACAGAGAAGGTATCTTTCCATGGAGCTACTGATTGCCTACTGGCATAAAATTTGAACAAGGTGTATTGTACCGAATAAATCCTTTTTCTAGTTTAATGGCTAGCTTCCTCTAGGATACACCTAATCTGGGGATATGTTGTGCTAGCAAAATAGAGATTCATACAGAACTGCCTCATAAATAACCCACATTTCCCTCTGTCTCTGGTCACTATGCCTGCCTAATTTGCCAGGGTGTTCGGAAGCTGCTGAATGATCATTTCCTTTGCCATGGTAAGCTGAGAAGAAGAGGATCCTCTAGCAAGGTCTGTCACATGCTGACTGGGAAGATGAGGCTTTAAGAAGTTCCCTTTGCCCTTCGCTCACCACCCACCCACCTCGCTTTCCAAAGCACAGCAAGTCTTTCTTTTTTTTGGTAAAGTGATAAAGCAGGTTTTTGTCATCCTATCTGTCTCCATATGCTTCTTTTAGCAGAAAAATTATCCAGCAGCAGCAAGAAAGCTCTGTTTGCATGAGTAAGCTCCTTTCAGCAACCTGGCAACCCTTCTTCCCCAAATCTATTTATCCAACTGCTTAAGCAAATATATGTTCTTAAGCAGAAGATGGATAAGTTCATTTGTTCTTTTTTTGTCTTCAGGGAGAGTTAAAAAACTTCAGTCTTTAGCAATCATAAAGCTTTCTAAGGAGTGATTTCATTTTCTAATTATAGTTTCTGTGCATTAAATAAAAAAATGCATTTTTTTGTTGCTGTTCCTCTTTTTCTAAAGAAACAAAGTTCCTTTAGTCACCTTTTAGACCTCTGAGATCTCTCTTTTTACATCTCACTAAGATAGCTGCTCAAAAACAAATGCAGTGTCACTAGTCCCTTTGAGCAATCTTGGGTTTCTGTTTGACAGCACATCCCATATGTGGGTGTTGAAGATTTCTGAAGGCAGGTGAGAAGTCCCATTACAATACATTGCTATTCAAGGCCAGAGTCATAGTAAAACAGCAAGCACCCCAGGCAGAGTCTGAGTTTAATTTCCCATCTAGGATGGGTGTGTGGCCCTGAACAGGCTGGGCCTTATGCAGGATAGTTCAGCAGTGCCTCCCATTTCAGGTGACTAGAAAGAGCCAGATTTGATGGTAGCATCTCCGCTCTATCAATTCTTAGAAGCCTCCAACCCTCCTAGGATTCTTGGAGAGGGGCCAAGCTGGACATGGTCTTAGGTCCAGCTTTTCCTCTTCTACAAACTTTGAGATGATGCCAAAGGAACTGTGCCTTCTCCTTGTGGTTTGGGGCTTCCTGCCATGATGGGTCCAAGCACTCAGCTGGCTTCTGACCTGACAGCAAGTCAGGGAAAGGGCAGAGTCTATGTTTACGATGCAGACTGTCCCTGGCTGTGCAGCTTTCTTTGCCCATGGCAACACTAAGGAGTTCAGGGACTGTGTGAGCCTGATATCCAACTGGCTTCTTTGCTGCAAAAGTAGAGGAAGCAGTTACCCATGGATAACTTTTTGTGAATGAAAGCCATCACAACTTGACCTGCAAAAGAAAGGGGAACAGGTTTCTTAGAGTTTTTGGAAGCCTTGTATAAATTTGCTGCAAGTGGGGTTTCTGTGAGACACTGTGAAGACACCAGGACTACTCATGGAGAGTCAGAGGAATTTGATTGTCTATTTTTTAGGAAGCATCTGCCCATGTCATCCAAGATCCAAGGACACCATCTGACATAGTTCAGGATTACCAGTGAGCCTCAGAAGTACCTTCTCAGGAAGTAATATGCATGTTGGCACAATCACCCACCAAGCTGAAAGGAACACGTTTTTAATTGGGAATGGTCCTTAGCATATCCTGACCCCCGAATCATCCACAGGTGTTGTCTTCAGGAGTGCTGAAGAAGGTCCTGCAGACCAAACCTGTGTTGGGCAGTTGCAGGATGGGCAAGCCACAGGCTTGTGCTTGTTCCCTAATTTTTTTAATCAGATTCCCCAAAAGTGGGTGATACAGTTCTGAAAGGAGCAGACAGAGGCACTGCTTGGATTCTAGAACAGAAGCAAACTTGATTTAGCCTGTACCATGGATGTACCAGTCTAAATTCCAAAAGGTGGTCTGCTTTGACTCAAAACTGGCAACATGTTTCAGGCCTTGCACTTCTCTGGGCTCTCAGTTCTTATCTGATGAAGAACCTGATATATCTGCAAATGTTGCTGCTCCTATTCTTTCAGATAGGGGGTAGAGGCATCACATATCATGGCATCTTGTTGCCTCTCCACAGTTACCATGTACTTTGTCACCACATCAGTGTCCTGCAGCAGAGCAGGGTATCTCATTGGGGGATGCACCTGGAACTCCCACCTCTGTGAATGCAGAGCTCTGGTGGAGTAGGATACTCCTAAAATAAGTCACGTTTTCCTATATAAGGAGTTGTGTATCACAGGGGATTACATTGCAGTAACAGGTGCCTCAGATATGCTTGTAAGGGTTAAAGATCCAATTGCACCAGTAGGGAGGGGTGCACGCAGTCTCTAAAGCTAGCCCTACTTGCTACCTTTAAGGAAGGAAAGGCATAAAGTTGCCCACTGCAGACCTGTGCACATGGGTTACTTGGGGATCCCTCAGTCTCTTGGTACATTTTGGAGCAACTGGAAATCTTTCAGGACAAAGCATGTGATGAGGATAAGCATTTGGAAACACAGATGTGTACCCTACCTTCCTAAGATGCCAGCTGGCAAACTCAGCAGCTGCTGTCTTTCTCCCTGTTCCTTAAGCTCTTGTGAATCCAGCCTGTGATTTCAGCCTGTTTCCTGGTGCCCCCAGAAGACTAGCTCCACAGGTAGCCTGGACTACAAAGACCTTTCCAACACATGCAGTCCTTCTCAGACAAGGGACTAGCAATTTCCTTGATTTACTGAATAATTCCTCCTTCCACAGCCAAACTGCCTTCAGTACCATGGAATATTTCACATGCTTCCACTTGGGAAAAAAAAAAAAAACAACATCCCTCCAGCTGTCTTTTTTTCTGGAACATTTCTGGCAAAATGTCCTCTGAAGTCCTCAATACTCTCCAAGCCTGAAGAAAACACATAAATGCAGTAGCTTTGTTCCTTTCCCTAGGAGTGGAAAATGTTCTGCTACTGCCCATATATCACCCAGGAACTCATTGCACTGTGAGGTATGCTTAGACCTTGCCAAGGATGGAGAGTAGATGAACAGATTAACTACTTTGTTTGGTCCTTGCTGAGACTTTGAGGAGAATTACTTTTCTCTCAAATACAATTTTTCATGCATAGTTTATTTTTCTTGTTCCTTATGCCTGAAAGGTTGTAACAGAAAAGTTCTGAAGGTATTTGGACAGCTATGCTCTTCATGCAGAGCTGACAGCAGAATTCAGTTTTACCAAGCCTGAACAGTGGAGATAAATTTGCTTTCCCAGCCCTTAATGGGAACTGTGTTTGGATAAAACCTTAACTGACTAATGATTTCTTGGACATATGAAGGGTTTTTTTTGAGGATCCAGAAGATCCATTTCCAGTCTTTGTATACCTAGACAGATTCTCTTAAATTTTGCTTTCTCCACACAATTTGTAAATTTCCAATTCTGAGGTTCTGCTGCTGACATGTAATTTTCTTTGGCTCAGGTTACACTTAAAGGTCACTGGGAAACTTTTCCTCATGTGCATTGCAAATGCATACCTATTAGGTAGTGCTAACTAGTAATCATTACATTAGCTCTTTTCTAGTTCTGACAGCTGCATCTCACAGAATCACAGAATGGTTGAGGTTGCGGAGACCTCTGGAGGTCATTTGGTCCAACCCCCCTGATCAAGCAGGGCTACCTAAAGCCAGTTGCACAGGACGGTATCCAGATGGCTTTTGAATATCTCCAAGGATGGAGACTCACAGCCTCTCTGGGCAACCTGTGCCAGTGCTTGGTCACCCTTACGGTAAAAAAGTGTTTCCAGATGGTCAGATGGATCCTCCTGTGTTTCACTTTGTGCCCATTGCCTCTGGAATTCTTAGTTGTTCTGCGTTAATTCAAACTGTCAAACTCCTTATGTGAGGTTCCAGAGTGTTTTTGTCCTTCCTTTCTGAGAGACTTCCTGTAAGGTTCCATAACTTTCCTTAAACACTTCTCCTTTTGGATGAAGCTTCTCCAAAATAATTCTGAAGATGAGTTTGTGGATACACAACTTCCATCACATTTAAGGGCTATATTGTTACTCTCACCTTTCAATCAGGATATTGGACTTTGTTCTTCTAACACATATTTACACCCAAAATGGAGCTCAAAGCATACGTTAGAACATGAGATTTCTTGACTAGCATTTGCTTTAAAAGTTGGAGTGGAAATAACAGCTGTAACTGTTCCTATTTAAGAAAAGCCGTAGTGCTGTTTGCCTTTGCATGTGATGCTCCAAGCAATGGATATGCTTTTGTGCATTGCTGAGCCCTGCTGTGCCCTGTTGAACCCCCTGCAGCTACTGTATCCTCCTCTGGATTTGAAGATGCTATGAGAAACAGCAAGATCAGAAAATACCTAACATAGAGTCCATCTATAGGGACAGAATTTCCCATTCATTTCCAATATTCAGACCTGAATGAGTTTGTATACTCGTTTGTAAGGCACCTGTCTATGCAAATTCCAAAACAGTGCAAGTAATCATTTGGGGGATGTAACAGGATAATTTATTCCTGTGCATGTTTTATTTTGTTCCCATTTAAAACCTAACATTATTCTTTTGCATTAAAACCATTATCAGATTTCTGGAGTTAATGAGCCAGAGAGACTAGAACACAGCAAATTTTCTTCCACTGAGTTGGAAAAACGTAGTCATTAATAGAAAAGACATCACTTGTTATTCCGTGGGTCTAAAAGGTTATTTATTTATTTATTTATGGATAAAAGTGAAGTGAATGGCAATGGCAGATAATTAGACCTGGAATGACATATCTCAGAAGGAATTGTACAAAGTTTAGAGGTATTTGTTATTCAAAACATTGGCTGATGTAAATATCTCTGCTTTTAACACTTCCTCCAGCTCCTAAATGGGGTGAATGTTGAGTAAAATATCAGGCCCTATCAGCAAGGTACAGGCTGTGATGCCAGACTAGTTTGGTGTCTGTTACATCTCTTTGTAATGCCACATCTCTGCCAGGGGCTGCCCAGTGTTGCTTAACATCTCCAAGGATTCAGGGGAAACCTCTCCAGGCAGCTCTGCAGAGAAGTTACTGCTGGAATATGGCATATGGCTTCCTCTGTAGCTGCTCAGTGCTAAGCTCAGTAGTAAGCACATAGTTAGCACATATCTATGGACATGCATGCAGGTGTAGATACATGAACCCATTTACCCACAGCAAAGAATATTTAATATGTTAACAAATAAATAGTATATCCTGATGACTAAACAGGCATTAGCAATGGAAGAGTCTAAAGAAACTAACTTTTTCAACTCTATATCCAGTGCTTATTCTCAAGGTAAAACTATCCTTGTCAGCTGTTGCATTAGTTACCTGAACACAAGGTACCTGAAAACGTTGCAGAAATTTCTGGAAGGATGCAGAGTATGCCAACACTGCCGCCTGCAGTGTAGTAGTGAGATACCTGAGCTTTTCCTCATAAAAAAACCCTCGCTGTTGTTAAAGAACTGAGTTAAAAGCAGGGCTCTTGGCAGTGTACCATTCCTTGCCATTTGGGGATGGGAACGATAGGTGAACCTGCACCCTGGGAGATGACCTGTCACCCCCACTGGCCTTGCTGCCCCGCAGGTCCTGCTGGCAAGCATGGGGGCGTCTGCCATGCAGGAGGTCATCTTCACCATGGAAGTGACTCCAGTTGCCTATACTCAAAAGCAAGTCTGAATAAGGGAGTCTCTCCCTCACTTATTTAAGCATGGAGAAATAAGGAGTTAACTACTTAAATTTGATTTGTATCCTCTTTAGATTTCCCAATATTTAGTTTCTACATAATAAAATGAAACCAAAACCCACAAAGATTTGCTTAAAAAGGGTAAGGTTCACTGTGAAAATGTTGCTATTAAACTCCCAAACACCAAAACTTTAACAAGCACCAAAAAAATGACATTTTATATGAAAATGGCATGAGCTGCTCTAAGTCTTTGTGTCCACTTGTCAGCACCGGACTGTAAAAACACTGACCAAAATGAAAAATTACTAGAAAAATTTCAATTATAATTGAAGAGCCATTTTAATTGAACAGATGTTGACTAGATCTAATGCACTCTCTACAGAGTAAGATTCTGAAATTAAGAAAGCCCTATTAATTTAGAGAGAGGAGTTCTATTTTGTTAAGCTAAGCACATCCCAGAGAGCAGAAGGATAAAAAGATTTAAAGCCTCACCTCCACCAAGCCTAACATCCAAAACATTTTTGTTTAACAGGTTATTAAGCAAAACAGAGCTGATTTCTGCACATCTCTCCTTAGAAGTATACTGCTGAGCTCATTATGCCTTCTCTCACATCAAAGATAGGAAGAAATCAGCTCTGTTTCAGTCTTTTTCTGCTTCAGGGAATCATGGGGATTCAGTAGTGTTTTATTCATTTTAATGCCTTACTCTTTAAAATTTAAAGGCATTTTAGTGAATCTGCTGTTCCCAGAACATTGTGGGAAACAGACAACAGACGTAGTAGCTATTTCTACAAAAGCCCTCTATTCAAATGGCTTTTAGCATCAGGGGGCTTAATTTGAACTTACTCATAGTTCAAATAACCTCAAAAAATAGTACCTTGCTCCCTGATTTACAGAAGCAACATCTGAACTTGTATTTGCATTTGCAAAAATGCAAAGAATTAATTTACTCGTGGATTTTCTGTCAGGGATAAACTCCACCTCTCTGACACTAGATTGCATCTAATTGTTGCATTTTAAATGCTTTAAGGAACCATTTAGTTCATGCATTCACATAATTATTTGTCTTGAGACGAATCTGGATTTTTGTGATCCCAATGTGGCAGTTGTGCCACTTTGTTTATTAACTGCCATTGTTAATTATTGTATGAACCGCCATTGGGCCATTATTTATTAACTTAAATTTTTTAAAAACAAATGAACAAGTCTAGCCTGCATTTGTGTTTGGTGGATTGAATATCAAAGAAGAACTTGAATGTCTGGAAAGATGAGGAGCATTTTCTATCCACTTTTTTTTGTGTTATGGTATACTTGTGTGAGTAGGCATAGAAAAGTACCAGGGCATTAACGATTCAGCTCCCTCATTAAATTCTTGGTTATGACTAGGCTTGGGTAATTCCTTCCACTTTGGAAAGAAACAGAGGACTGACTCTGGCAATGGACTTCAGTTTCAAGCTTAGGGAATATGAAGAATTTCTGAAGGAGAGACATATTAAGTACAGGGATTCTTTAATTTATTTTCCTCAGGCCTGTGGGGAAATAAAACATTTTAATTGTGTATGAAAATTTGTTTGCAGACTGCTGACCCAGAAGGATATCCCTGGAAATAATTTGTTATAGGCTTCTTGGCGAACTACTGTGTAAGCTGACATGCATCAGAACTGCCCAGATGTCTTCTGCTGCAGGGAGGAGAATGCAGTTAGTTGCTGATATCCTCCAAAACCTAAAATCTGATACAAAGCTGTTGCAATATTCAGCACTGGAATCTATTAGAAACATAATCTCATGATTTGGCCAGAAGTAAACAGCACAGGGCATGCCTCTGAGTGAGGCTGCAGGAACTGGTTCTTTGGGGATGAGTGTACTTTGTTATCCAGAACAATTATGTCAAACTGTGGATTCACATAAGAGAAATCCCCAGGAGAAGGGTGGTGAAGGCAGCTTTACAGCTGCTGTGAGCTGATGGAGTAGGGAAAAACATCCTGGCCCTGGAATCATACTACTAGATAGCCAAAATCCTTGTGTGGCTCTTTTGCAAGACTTTGTAAACACAGACTGGAAATAAATAACTGTGCCCCTGTGCTCTGACAAGAACTGTATAAGGAGGAACTGGGGAAATGTAAAATCATTATATTTTTCAGAAGATGAAATAGGTATTTGTTTTCTTCACATGAAAACATGGCAGTATTCTGTAACAGGAGGAAAGGCTTGCTCATGGTTGTTTGGTGGGCAGAAGTTTTTATGCATTTTTCACGTGCCCTACAGCAAAGTCTCCACACAAACACAAGAAGACAGAACCTGTATGAATCAAAGAGTCATCTTGTTTATGCAACACATCTAATAAACCTCTCTGCCAGCCACAGGTGAGAATGTGTGCAGATACTTTCACAACTGTAGTTCGAGGTAAAGCAAGATCTTATGATCTTCTGGGTCATGTGGCAACGTCCTGCCAGTCCTGAGGGGACCATGGTCTGCTCCTAGTCTGGTCCCTTTCATTGGTTGATGATGGAAGAACAGAGTCATGATGATCTCGCTTCCCCACAGCCTTTCCTAAGACTAACTCAGGTGTCAGTGGTACAGGAGCAGGGCCTGTAGTCCGTAGAGGGTCTGGTCAATGGGGACACCCCAACAGAAGCTGCAGCAGAGTGTGGGAGGGTTGCTTCTGCATGCCCATCCTGGAGCGTCTGCCCACGTGCAAGCTGTACCTGAGCAAGGGTAGCCTGAGCAATAATAAACTGAGTGCTAAGTGTTACCAGAATGAACTTGGGTTTTTTTGGTTTGAGTTGACATACTGTGTGAATGGCAAACTTAAGTCTCAGTTTCTTTTTTGCTACTCTCTATCCTGCCAGTGGTTCTCACCCTAAATACCATGCACCAGCTAACAGGGAGGATGGACTTGGCTCAAAAAACAACATCACTAAAACCCTATGGCTAAAAATATCATTATGGGGTTGAGTGGAGCAAGGCATTGTCCAGCAAGGCACTGCAGATGGAGCGGGTACAGGTGATCGCAGCACGGTATGAAAGGCAGCTTCTCTGAGCAGTGGGCTCCTCACATGTGCTCATTTCAGTGTACTTGCTTGCCTACAGAGGACTCTTAGCCCTGAGATCTTAAGAAAAAAATTCAAGCCCCCACAGGACACTAAGCTCCATCAGAAAGCTTATGAACCTTGCACGTCTCCCTGCAGTTTGCACCTTTCAGACTTCCCTCACTGCTGAAGTCTCAGCAGCAGCAAAGCTACTATGAAGAGAGGTCCAACATTTCCTGCTAAGCTGAAATGCTCTGAAAAAAAATGTTTGTTTTCAGTTTTAGAAGGAAATATCTGAACAGGGAAAAGAAATATTTCATTAAGGAAATAGAATTGAAGTGGTCTGCCTCATATTAGCTCAGCATTAATCTGCCTCTGAATTGCTTGTTTGTGTGTGCTGTTTTACAGCATATGTAGTCTGGTGAAGGAACCCAGCTCACAGAGCACCATGGGATTACAAAGTGCTTTTAACTACAAATCCCATGAAATACTGCTGTGGCTTAAAAAGGAGGCAGGTCAATATTCAGTAAGGTCAAAATTAAGTACTTCAAAATTTCTGTATTAATGTCATCCAGAAATGGGATATTTTCTTTTGCCCTATTCAGTACAAAATCAAATATTAATAAGTATTTGCACCGTAAATTCTCACTTTTAACAGCTCCAATGAGTATTGACACTCTAAACTATGTGATTTCACTGGAAAATAAATCCATCCACTAGAAGATCTTACTATAACAAAATATACATTACAGCTTCAGCCAGCCTGATTACTTAGCCCAACCTGTAACTCTGTGACCAGGAACATCATCTCTGTCTATTACACAGTGTGAGAGAGCCTGCAGCAGTTGTGCGAGGGCGCAGGGGGAAGCCCTTCCAGAGCTGCGGGTACCAGACCTGGCCATCGTTCTTCGCAGTGGCTCTGGACAGAAATCTCAGATCCAATAGTATGGTCCAGCAGTCTGATTAGCTGGAAGTCGGATTTTATAAACTGATAAATGGAGTGGTAGGACTTGGTTGTCTGTGGGAGCAGGTAAGTGAATCTGATGATACAAGGACTCTTGCAGGCCCGTATGCCTATATTCCTGTTTCATCCGTCCGTGCATCCTGGAGTCATTCTCAATGCAGGCTCCTATTCTGAGAAGCCTTCAGGACACCTCCCTAGGGACATACCTCAAGGAGTGCTCTCTAGGGACATAGGCCCCCAAGTTTCCATGTAATCATATTGGTTCATGCAAGTTACTTTCTCCACCACTTTAGATGGGCTATCTTCCCCCTCTCTGCAGAACTATCCCTGGTTTGATTTTTGTCCTAAGAGACCATAAGCCTTTTTTCTAAACAGATAATTTGCTCACTTTCCCCTGAGTTAGGATACAATTTCTTTACCTTCATCTACATCAGGTCCCAGGACAATTACTGGTAAAACACTCCCCTGCACGTACCATAGCTGGTTCCCGTGCAAGACACGTGGGTGTTACAGAATTAGACAAAAGAAAGTAAACCGGGGCAGTTTAGCTGATGGTGCTGTTTCCTTGTAAGGTTATAGAATGTAGCAATGTGTCCTAATGAGAGAAATCTCTCCTTTATCAAGGTAAAGCTATTTTTAACTGATTCTTTTAATTGACTTGCTGTAACTCCTTACACGGAGCAGTGAATGTTGAATCATCTCAAAATGTTCTTCTTCTTTGACTTCCTGAAAAAAAAAAAAAAAGATCTGTTAAGAATATCTATCATTTTTGTATGCTAAAATCAAAACTAAAAATGTGGATTTTGGCTTTAGTTGTGACATGAGTCACTGTAGCATAGTATGAAATTAAAAGGAATCGAGGAAGGAAGAATCTGTCCTTTATCATTTACTGTCCCTCTTGCTTTATCTGTAAAGATCTGTTTGTGGATGTGATGTGGAAAAGACAAAGGTGACTAAGGGTCCCAAAAATGTCCAAGTGAAATGTGGCTTGTTTTCTAATTTCTGTCACCTCCACTATCCTGATTTTGCTGTATGAGGGGTTATTCATTTTACCATTCTTTTTTAAGAAGACTGTGAATGCATAAGAATCTCTGTAACCTGAAGTCTACCTGATCCTTACATGGGGTTGCAAAGGGAGAGGACAGAAAGGAAGAGAATGCAACAGAAAAGGATACTTCCTCTCCATTTTTGAGGGGATCTTGCAAAGGCCAAACTTTGACCAAAGAAACTGTGGTCAAAGAAAGATATCACTCCTGCTTTGTCCCCTAATGCCCTACAGGGCATGTTTCCCAAGATGTTAGTGCCACCTGAGCAGAGACAGACTCTCTTTAATCACATATGCCAGATTACAAAACAAAGACGGCAGGTTGTAAGGCATGGGCTGTCTGCCTTTTGTATGTGGGTATATTCTTCTCGGATAGTGAGAGTTTCAGACATTGAAATGCTTCAAAGCATTTCCAAGAAGCAGAATGCCTCACGGTGCTCCCTCTGGGATAGATTGTTCTGCATTACCCTCTCTTTGAGCTGAGCCTTGAAGTTACATTTTAGCCCTATACAATCAAGAAGGAGTTTTTTCTCTGCATAAATTTAATCTTGTGTTTGACTGATTTGAAGGTAGTGAGAAAGCTATTTTCTTCCCTATGCACAGAGGATTTACCTTGTAACTTACAACACAGCAATTAGTGTTACAAAGAGTTAGGCGGATAAATTCAGTCTCCTAGGTAGCAAGTACATATTAGTTGCATAGTTATGAATTAGGTGTGTTATATATATAGAAAACCTATCCCCTGGACAGTCACCAAATGTAAGAGCAATCCATATTCTATGAAATGCTCAGATTAAAAAAACAAAGTGAATGTAAGATATCTCTGTCCATACAGTCCAGGAAGTCCTTGCACCTGATCTGACACAGGTTATTTTCAGATATCTTTTAACGATAAAAGTAGACCTCTTTAATTTTGATTTTAGGTTGCAATATATGCAAGTAAGCAGAACTAACATCAGAGTACTGTACTGAGCAATCTGTTCTCTGCAGAGCAAGGCAGTAGTACATAATCAACTTAAGAGCTCACATTCATTGACTTTCAGTAGGGCTCAGTTTCCTAAACAGTAAGATAATTTTGATGAGCCTGAATGGTGCTCTCACACCAGGCCCCTCCTCAAAAGTTTCCTGTGCAGCATTTTTGGTGAGGCTATCCATGCTGGGACACAGCATTAACAGCATCTCTCATCTTGCAAGACATAAAGCACCTTCCCCATTACCTGGAGAAATCCCTTCCTACACACCTGGAAGTAAATAAATTCCCTCCTTGTATCTTAAGCTGCTCAGCACAACTTAGTGATGGATATTTGGAAAGTTTATCTGCATGTGGGCTGGCCCCCACGCCTCTTCACTGGGATGTAGTGCATAGGATATGTTTGCTCATCATCCAACAGCAGATGGACCAGAGTTATGGTGCGCTGCATGTCCTGCCATGGCTTCCCAAACTGCCTGCAGTCAGCTGTGTGTTCTTAATAACGTTAGGGGTTCCAAGCAATCCATGAAATGCAGATATTTCATAGGTCTTTGAAAGAAGTAGCTGGGATCAACACCATGCTATGACATTGTCCTTGTTTCAGCTTAGTT